>QMFG01009425.1:7564-44504 GCA_003314545.1 Ramaria sp. MG151 | reverse complement strand
GTGTCCCTCAGGAACCGAGTGATCACGAAGGGGCATATTTCGATGTCGAAACAACGGAGTTGGGGTCGGGGAGTTCCTTGCTCTTCAAGCTAGGACGGAGGGTGTTGCTCTACTGATTTGGTTTTGAGCAGCAGATCGGGTGGTCGGGGTCATACGGACTGTCTGAGCTTCGAGAGTTCTGATATACTGTTAAGAACTGGATCTTAGCGGAGACAAAGTGAGGGTTGGGACTCAATATAGAGTCGACCGAGGTTCGGAGTCGGGGGGCCGAGGGGGGCCGAGGCTCGGCGAATGGGTCGAGTGGGACTTGGCTTCAGCTTATGTGCTGCGCCAGCTCAGAGTCCTGTCCCGTATTTCGGATGAGGCCCGAGGTCACCCGAAGTTCGGGCATGACCTTAACGAGGGGAGCGAAGGAGCATAAGGATTAAGCAAGGTGTATTGGGGTATCTTAGTTGATATCAGAACTGACTATCATGTACATGAACGAATAGCTTATATACGGAGGGGTTCGGGGATCGGAGACCGGATGACCGAGGTCAGGGTCGTAAGCTATGCAAAAGGAGATCAAACGAGTGGGGCAGATATGAAACGTGTCTGAGGTAAACGGGGACTCGGGCCCGAGGGGCCGGGGGCTTTGGTGCCGCGGTGGGGTCTTGACAAAGTCCCACCCAACTTGACTGCTGAGCCTCAGCCCTCCTTGGTACCTGACCCCAAACCTCGGTCGACTCTGTTTTGAGTCCCAGCCATACTTCTGCCTCCATTCTGATTTAGTTCTTAACATTAACTGACATTGGACTCAACACCTCATCATAATATTTCAACATCAGTGTCAGAATCCAAATATCAGTGATAAAAGTTGTAGATGAGTGTGGTGTTGGTGATTCTGTTCGTAAATGTTTCTAATGATAATAGAATGGTATTCGAAAGTGAAGATACATCCTACAGTAAAAGTGAATGGCTTTTGGAACGTTTGTGAACAACATGCATAGTTCCGAAGAGATAGAGGTTCTGAAAGGATTCTATCTCGTAGATCGAATGAACTTTACAGTCCATGTCAATCACAGCCAATGATCTCACATTCTTTGAAGTGGGTTAAACTAATAAAAGTAGAATGGGAGTCCTTACTCAAATATGAGGTTGTTATTCAAGGTGAATTTAGGACGAGTTGGCAAGTATGAGTAGAAAATCAAGTTGACATACAATAATTGGACTAAGGAATATACATGCAAATGTACTAGCTTTTATATTGAACAGTTCGGAAGAGAGAACGAATGGGGCTGAGTCTATGATGGTCAGAAAGTAGTTAAGGTACAGGTATACTAATTAAAGGCCATAGGAAACAAGAAACAACGAAGGTAGGAAAATGGTGAATGAAGAAAAGATTAACAAACTGGAAATAAATCCTGAAACATGTTTCCGAACCGCATGATTCTTCGGGTAGAGCTAACCGTTCCTAAATCCTTCGGAATGTGACCCTGAGTATATGAAACATTCATATCATAGAGTCTGATGATATGAAATGTCATCGCAAGCTTCCACATCGTAGAAATAACTCAATCAAAGAGTTCCTTGGAAAAGATGGGGATATTGATGGGGATAGTCAGGGTGCTTCTTTTCAGAAAAGAATATGATCGGACCTTGTTATTGATTGTTTCATTAAACACTTAAAGAAGTGATTCCTGAACTGAATTGGTTAACCAGATCAAATGTGTGTGAAGTATTGGGGCAAGGGTGGTTCAAGATTCCAAAGGAAGCTTTCGGAATTCTTCGGAGCATTATGTTTCGGGATTGAGACAATAGAATGTCCTAAACCGTGATCGTGACAATCAGCCTCTATGGCTGTTTTTGAATCTATTTCAATCTGAGCAGCTGGATCTGAAAAAGAGCCATTCTGCCAGAGCTTGTGGGTGCCAGTTGATTTGGGGAGCTGAGTGTGAAATGAGGCTGCATGAAAGCATCGCTTGAATTAGCACGAGTGAATTACGAGTGAAGTGCCAGCTAGGCAAAATCGATATATTTAAAGCTGGAAAAAATAGTAAATTTCGGAAAAATAGTCTATTCATAGAGAGACCTTTGGATGATAGTACAGAGTCTTCTTTACTCTATTTTTGTAATTTTAAGTAATTTTACCAAGCAGAATAAGCAGTATTCTCAGACAGACATTTGGAAGGAATTCTCAAGAAATAATACAACCTTTTTTAGCCGATCCTCAACAATTTCCCTTCAGTTTTGCACTGCAAACACAAATGTAGTATTTGAGAAGCATTATAGAGGATAGAGAATGTGACATGAATGTGTACACATAGTGTAGTATGCTGACTGTAGGTAAGTTCTGCATGCAAATAACAATATTAAAGTGTGGTTGGCGCATAACCTGATGAATTTAGATAATGTCTATCGAGACCGGTAGGTTTCAGTTGTGTAAAGTAAACTGAAGCGACTATTTATGTGGCGCGCTCTTACATGAGACGTGGCAAAGCATTTGGTAGCGATGAGTGGGGTAAAGCAAAAAAGTGACTTATTGTGACTGAGTCTCCTCTCAGCGCTTTTTTTACAGCTGGCGTCCTGATCATGACAACTCTAGGTACAGTGTAACACGCGTCCAGGTCACGCATTTACTCACCGCTTGCTTCCTACGGCAAAGCCACTGCGTTCCTCTTGTATGCCATAATCGAGATAGCAAATGTAGTAAACCTGAGAGAGTGTTTCTATCTTGGTAAATATTAGTTGAACTTCGACGCCACCTGGGATTCTTCCGGTTCCGATTCGATTTCCCCACTGATGGATGCTATGTCACAGGATCGACGACCTGCTATGTTGGGAGATTTTTGATGTACACAGACGCCATGCATGTGGCCATCTTAGCCTGGCCAAGAGTGTTTTATCGTCTGGTATCGACTCGTGACACCGTGCCATACAGCGCGACCCATATGAACATCTTGTGGACGTTGGGAACCATGGGAGGCCTCCCCGTGACGTGGACTAATATCGCCGAAAGTGCCTTACGCATCCATCTATACAGTTGGCTTAAAGAGCCTAATGTATTGGTGATTTTCTTCCAGTGGAACTCCTGAGCCTTCCCCACCAAGCTAGCACAGAATGTTCAACTTCTTGGCTTTTCTGTTGCTAGTAAAGGGAGCAATCGCTGATCCCTCACCTGACTGGTCCATTGCTATCGAAAAGGCATGTATGACCACATTCATATCTTCAGTGGAAGCCTGACGCCGCCACCCTAGGCACAGAAGGCTGTTGCAAAGCTATCCCTTCAAGAAAAGGTGACATTGGCGACGGGTATGTGAACAGTTTTCAAAATCTTCTAGGACATCTTCCCTAATATAGCTTCAGGCGTAGGTTGGCAGGTAACTTGCTAAGTGTTTGAACACCGCACGTCCCTCTTATCAACGAAACAGAACGGGTTTTGCGTAGGGAATACACCCCCGATTCCGTCGATAAATTTTCCAGGACTTTGCCTGGAAGATTCCCCCTTGGGTGTTCGTTTCGCTGATAATGTGTCGTTATTCCCTGCAGGAAGTACGTGAATTCTTATACTCATAGCGACTAACAACTTACTTCCTACTTCCACAGTTAATGCTGCTGCCACGTATGTCTCTTGATGCCATCTCACTTCAATTGAGCCTCACGTAACTCGTAGTTTTAGTCGTACCCTTATAAATCAAAGGGGGGCTGCAATGGGTGCTGAGTTTCGGGGAAAGGGCGTGAACGTCGCTCTCGGCCCAGATATGTTGGTTGCGGACCCCCATGCGCCATTTGATGATAGTTAACTGTATCTGTTTCTCTTCTGCTTCTTAGGAACCTTGCGCGGGCTGCTGCTGCTGGTCGGAATTGGGAAGGATTGTAGGTCACTTCTTTTTTCCCTCTTCCATAGACGAGAACCCCCTTGTATGCGGTCAAGTACCGCGGGAAACTCTGTGTTTTATTCCTTTCACAACGAGCACAAGAAGTTTACTAACAATGTGTACAGTGGTGGCGACCCTTACCTCTCTGGAGAGGCTGCGTGAGCCATTTATGTCGACTTGCACAGCTGTCAGTCAGCTGATGGTAATCCTGTAGGTATGAGACCATTGTTGGCATACAGAGTGCAGGCGTTCAAAGCACTGCAAAACACTTTATCAACAAGTATGTCTTGTCATCTCTTCATCGATGACATGGATCTCTTTAACGACCATCATTAAGCGAACAAGAGCACTTTCGCACTTCAAGTTCTTCAATAGTTGATGATAGGTATTACTGGCGTTATACCTTTGCGATACTTGACTCACAAACAGTTTTGTAGAACGGTAGGATTTTGTTCCTCATTCTGCAGCAATCAGTTAATGAGGTCCTGTACAAGCAACATGAGCTATATGCGCATCCTGTTGGTGAACTCTCTTATCAGTCTTACATATGATAACACCGTTCTTGTTTTTCAGTTTCTTCGGAGTGTCCAGGCGAATGTGGCTTCAGTCATGTGCAGTTACAGTGAGACTCTGCTCTATTATCTATAGTAATTCAATCATGTTAACTTACCATTGACAGACCAGAGTATGATTCATCTCCTCGCTTCCTCAAGGCCCTGATTTATTTTCTTTTTCGAGTTAACGGAAGTTTTGCGTGCGAGAATGACAAGACACTCAATGGGATTCTGAAGACGGAATTTGCATTTAAAGGTTATGTCATGTCGGGTATGCTTTCCAACATGACTTTGGTGACGGCGTTTATGTTCCTATCAAGACTGGTCTGCCACACATTCGACTACGTCAGTGAATCAAGGTCTAGATGTAAGTAGTCATATAGTTTTGCGGTGGTGTGTCTGACTATCGTTTTTCAGATGACTATGCCAGGTTGGTCCACATCATCAAACGTCCAGTTAACTTCTTCTGATCTATTCTCGTTCTTTCTGAAAGGTGATATAACTTTTGGAAGCGGAACCAGGTTCATCATCAACCTAATTGCCTTATCTGCCGCAAATACATTTATGCACTTCTTAATTTAGCTTCTTTGGCCCGACTCTCGTTGCTGCTGTGCAAAACCGAACAGTTCCCCAGTCACGTGTTGACGTGAGTATCGTCTGCATCCACCCTCTGTATGTCGTATTACTTAGCAGACGTAGGACATGGCCACCAGAATTCTTGCTTCCTGGTAAGAAGGGCTTCATTATTAGCTCCAGTAGAAGACACTCAAACGTACTTAGGTATCTCCTGGGACAAGATGAGAATTATCCAACACCCAATTTCGATGCTTGGAATTTGAACAACCCTGTAAATACACATGTCAACGTGCAAGCTGACCATGCATCCTTGATTCGTACCATCGGGGCAGCATCGACTGTATTGCTCAAAAATGTTCGTGGCGCGTTACCTCTACATACTCCCAAATCCCTTGGAATTATCGGCAAGTTGATTGTTTTTCCTTATCATGTCGCCTCTGCTTACTTATCGAATATTGTAGGAAATGATGGCGGTCCTGCGCCTGGGGGACCTAATGGGTAATAATAATTTAATTTTTTCCATCAGTTTGTATACAACTTTGCTTCAGATGTAGTGACAGAGGGTGCGACTCAGGCATTTTAGCGGTTGGCTGGGGAAGCGGGTAAAATAATTTGCTTCGCAACATGATTCAATATACTCACGTTAACCCTCCAGCACAGCAAACTTTCCCTACCTCGTTGATCCCCTTTCAGCTATTACGGCGCGTTCAAACAGAGATGGCACGACGATTACATCGTCTTTGAGCGACACGGACCTCAACGGAGCAACATCGGCTGCAGTAAACAAAACGGCTGCGCTTGTATTTATATCCGCCGACAGTGGTGAAGGTTACATCACGGTGGAAGGAAATGCAGGCGACAGGTATATACGCAGTCGTTGTTATTTCCCTTCTCAGAATTGACTTATGGGGGTAAGAAACGATCTTCAAGCTTGGCATGGTGGAGATGCTCTGGTAACACAAGTGGCAAGCGCCAACAACAACACAATCGTTGTGGTAAACAGCGTCGGCCCTTTGATACTTGACAAATGGATCGACCATCCGAATGGTGAGTTAGATGTACACAGACCCTATCTCTCAGCTTCTTAAAGCGTCAACTGGCACGTTGGCAGTAACCGCTGTGGTGCGTACAGGTTGGATACCTATCACGAATTTCCTTACTGATTCTTCTCCAAGGTATGGTCCGGCCTTGGTGGCCAGGAGGCAGGTGCGCCAAAAGACAAGGTACAAAGACAGACTCATTCATTCCATATTCTCAGGTAACTCATTAGTTGATATATTGTACGGGGCGTATAACCCCAGTGGACGGCTCCCATACACTATCGCCAAGAGTCAGGCAGACTATTCGGCTCAGGTGCAGTTCAACTTGTCCAGGAAACACTATTGATCTGATCACCGCTGCAGGTCACATATACAGCCAGCGGTGATATCACATCTATCCCGTACAGCGAAGGCCTGTTCATTGACTACCGACACTTCGATGCGGTATGAATACAGTCATGCGAAAATGCTATAAGCAATGCTTAGCTCGAATGACTAGAAAAACATTAGCCCACGCTTCGAGTTCGGATTTGGCCTTAGTTATACTACATTCCATTATTCTGACTTGGAGATCACTGGATCCATACCGACCGAAACTGCTCCTACAGGATTAGGCTCTTCCGTGGATCCGCGGTGAGTGTGGCGTTCAACAAGAGTGATATTAGTCTCACTGGTGGAAATTAGTCTTCATTCATCAGTGATCAATGTGAAGTTCACCCTCAAGAACAATGGGACACTCCCGGGTACCGAGGTAAGATAATAGACATTGTTTTGATCTTTACGCCCATGCATAACCTTTCGCATAGGTCCCTCAGATGTACTTGAATCCCCCAGTGGCATCCAACGGACCTCCATCTGTCCTTCGTGGTTTTGACACAATCAGGCTCGATCCAGGAGAATCGCAGACAGTAACGTTCGGCCTTTCACAATACGCACTGAGTAACTGGGATGCAGTGAAGCAGGGCTGGGTGATCCCGAACGGCGCGTTCGGTGTGACTATAGGTGCGAGTAGCAGGGATGCGCGTTTGAAAGGAACAATTCGTTCCGAGTCCTAAGAGTGTTGTCGTTATATTATATGGATGTCTGAAGTCTTGAATTACCATCGATTTGTAGCCGAAAGTTATACTAGTTGTGGTCTGCTTTCTAGGGCACTTCGTCATGATAAAGACTGACTTTTGCTCAGCCATGGCTAGCAACAGGTCACTCATAGCTGTTATTGCAGGTGAGGTAACGTTCTCTATATTGTCAGCTATGCATGCGGTTCCTAGGACCCAATATCAGGTCTCCTCGAATCGGTTACGTCAATGAGCAGCAAAGAAAGAATTTCGTTGTTGTCGGCTCAAGTAAGTTTCTCCCCGCAATCATTTAGGGTACTTTGATACAGAGCCATGTGTCAGAACTCAAGTATTGACGATTGAGTCCGTCTTTTAGGAGCTCGTCGAGCGAAAAGACCTCGCGATATTGCTCATAAATCAGGACGCTCGTTTTTTAGTTGGTCTCTTTGATGCCCATCTTGATATCCTACCTAGATTGTGGAGAAGATACGACCAACAGTAGACAGATACCAGCAAACTTTCCCAAGCTCTCCTTGAGATTCCTTCTAAAGAAGGTCAGCAATCGCTAGAATATCTCAGTCAATTGTTAACGTTTGGGATGATAGATCCATCGAAAGACTCTGTCTGTCCTGAAGCAAGTGCAAAAGCTTGCTAAAGACTAATTTCCTAGTCCTGAGAGTTGTTGTTTTTGTGCTATATCGACTTTTTATGAAGTCTTGGATTACCATCGATTATCGATAACAACATTTCGATTCACGGGGAAATGGCCTATGTAGACGACACGCTACACATGTTTGTTGGAAATGAGCTTGAAGAAAGAAGTATGATTTTGGTTTTGGTAATATGCTCGAGGTAACACTGTGACATGTGACAGCGAAAAATGCGTGTCCAACCATGGGTGAGTTCGCTCAAGTCTCGCACTCTAGCTACGCAAGCCCCCTTGCCAGGTAGAGACTGTTCCCGGATCATTCCACCATATCCTCGTCTACTAGAAACACTTGCCATAGTCCGTAAGCACCTTAATCGTCCCTTGGCCCTCTCGGAAAAGATCCTCTATAGTCATCTATATGATCCAAACACCCTTGCTGGTCTGAGTGATATTCGGGGCTCAGCACACTTGCAGCTCAAGCCTCAAAGGGTTGCTATGCAGGATGCTTCCGCTCAGTGAGTTACTCACAGTTTTATTATTTACCATGACGTAGGGAACACCACATTTTCAGGATGGCCCTGTACGTGACTTGATCATGCGAGTTCCCCCTTTTACAAAGGATAACCATAGGCTTCAATTCATGACTTGCGGGTTGTCTCAGACAAGTGTTCCTACTAGCATTCATTGCGATCACCTCATCCAGGCAGTCGATGGTGCAGAGTCGGATCTTAAGGCTTGTCCCAACATGATTACCATATGCATGGAGTGGTATATAAATCTATTATATAGCGCTCTATTGTTTCGAACAAAGAAGTCTTCGACTTCCTGGAGAGTGCGTCAAGAAAGTATGGTGAGTATAGATGCATCCCTCAACTTGTGCTTGCAATTTTGTTGACATCATCTAGGAATCGAATTCTGGGGTCCTGGATCGGGTATAATCCATCAGATAGTTCTGGAGAATTACGCTGCACCAGGAATGCTTATGTATGCCTTGATCATCTTTACGCGTCAACTGCTCACTTCTTAGCTTGACAGGCTAGGTACAGGTATGTTATGCCATACAACATAGTCAAATTTAGTCAAGCGTCATTTTTTCTGCAACAAGACTCGCACACGCCTAATGCTGGTGGCTTAGGCCTTCTGGCCATTGGTGTTGGAGGTGCCGATGCTGTTGATGCAATGACAGGTACCCCGTGGGAGCTCAAAGCGCCACAGATTGTTGGTACGCTTTCACCAAGATATGTTCCTAACATCTTTGTTCATTGCGCACATTCTCCCTTCGATACTTCTTGTAGGTATCCGTCTTATTGGTCAACTGAACGGGTGGGCTACACCCAAGGATCTCATTCTGCATTTGGCAGGAAAATTAACTGTCCGCGTAAGCTTCGGGCATTGTATTCTGCTCATTCTCGCCCTTCGACTTAAAACATTGCCAGGGAGGGACTGGAAGGATTTTGGAGTACTTCGGTCCGGGTGTTGAAACCCAGTCTTGTACAGGTATGAGGAACAATATTGATATTGCTCTCTCATTCACACCACCATCATCTTTTCAGGATTGGCAACTATAAGCAACATGGGTGCTGAAGTTGGAGCGACAACTTCTACTTTCCCGTATACAGCCTCAATGCGCTCGTACCTACACGCGACTGGTCGGTCAGTGAACGGCTATACCTCTTAAAATTGCATTTCGAAGTTGTTTATGGAGCGGCAGAGGTCCAATAGCGGAAGCAGCAGACTCGGCGCAATCGCAAGCCGGATTTCTCACAGCTGATGAAGGCGTGCAATATGACGAAGTGATTGAAGTGAACCTGTCGGAACTTGAGCCTACCATTAATGGGCCTTTCACCCCCGACTTGGCCACTCCATTATCACGCTTCGGCAATTTTATCAAGGACCAGGGATGGAAGGACGAGCTGTCGGCAGCTCTTATTGGGTCATGCACGAACAGTTCTTACGAAGATATGGTGAGGTGACCATGACCCACGTCAACCGAGCTAACATGTTGATTACTATTTCGTTCAATAAGACTCAGGTCGCGAACCTTGCCAGACAGGCCAAGGATGCAGGGCTAAAGATAAGAGTATGACCGAATCAAAAGTCGTCCTGAGTAATGTGTCATTTGCTGAAATTCACCCGTCGAACACAGGTGCCTTTCTTGTGCACCCCCGGGTCGGAACAGATCCGCGCTACCATGGAAAGAGACGGTCTTACTAAGGCTTTGGAAGATGTTGGGGCCGTTGTACTCGCCAATGCATGTGGGCCTTGTATTGGACAGGTAATGCGAGACTGGCTGAGTATAAAACTACTAATAACTCCTATCACAGTGGAAGAGGGAAGATACAAAAAACGAAGCGAATGGTATGTACTCTTTAGTCATCGCAGGACAAAGAGCTTAAATTTCTTTAGCTATTCTCACGTCTTTTAATCGGTATGACTGTTCTTCGTAGTTCACGTCGTTCACTTGGTCCTGAGTACCAGATAGTAACTTCAAGTCTCGCAATGATGGTAACCGTAATACAGTACATGTATTCTTTGAAGCCAGCCACCTTATCTCTCACTGTACTACTTTAGATGAATTTTTTGGCTTCCCCTACGGTGGTAACAGCTCTGGCTTTCAGTGGGAAGCTGTCGTTTAACCCTCTGGTTGATTCGTTGGAATGCCCCAATGGAAAGGCTTTCAAATTTAGCCCTCCGGTTGGAACCCATCTCCCCGAGAAAGGTTTCACATCTGGTAAATATTGCTTCATCACTAGATCGTTCTTTGAGCTACAGGACTTTAACAGGCGACCTTTCCCTTTATCCTCTTGCGAACCCGGAGCCCCAGGCTAGCACTGAGATTGTCATCTCACCCAATTCAACCCGGCTGGAGGTTCTGGAGCCGTTTCCCTCTCACTTTGGTCCTTACAATGATCGAGGCTTGGAACTCCCGCCCCTGAAGGTTCTTATGCGAGTGAGGGGGAAATGTACCACTGATCATATCTCTGCAGCTGTGCGTGTGCTCGTTTGTTTTGCTATAAATAACTCTCATGTGCGATACAGGGCCCGTGGCTGAAGTACAAGGGCCATTTGACAAATATCTCAGAAAATCTTTGTAAGTCTTGGATTCATTCTCGTTGGGGGGGCTGTACCAATATTCTTGCTTCAGTGATTACTGTGTGCACTATCCTTTAGTTGTATTGATGTCCATCCTTAACGTTCCCGGCTCAGGCTGTTAATGATGAGGCTGGTAAAGTGAACGTCGCTTTCGATCACGATCACATCCTTGATCAATCCCCGAGCGACACGATCCCCAGAGTGGCGCAGCGCTTCAAAGACCGCAATACTCCCTGGGTACTCATTGTAGATCAAAACTATGGGGAAGGGTCGGCCCGGGAACATGCTGCTCTGCAGCCCCGCTTCTATGGCAAGTATTATTGGGCTTGGAACAACATCGCTTTTACTGGTGCTGATCATCGGCAGGATGCGCAATGATTGTCGCTCGGTCATTTGCTCGTATCCATGAAACAAATCTCAAAGTAAGTTCACACAATAAGGTCAATAGCTCTCTACCTGACAGGTTATCCTTAGAAACAAGGGATTTTACCGCTTTGGTTTATCCACGAGGCGGATTATGAACGTATTGGAGCCGGAGATATCGTCGAGACCATGGGTCTTGACCAGATTTTCAACGGGGCAGGGGGGGCCTTAGTCCGGCTTAAGGTTACCAAAATTACGGGTGAATCTTTTGAACTCGACACGAAGCATACGATGTCCCCAGACCAACTTGTATGGCTCCGAGCGGGTTCTGCATTGAACCACATTCGTGCTATGCATGGTATTAGCGTATCACATAGAATATGATAGCTCTATAACCTTTATGGCTCTAATGTTTGCGAAGACAGTAAAGAGTGTTTCCTAGCTAAGGTTTCTCCGGCCGCCCTCAAATGTACTTTGTCCGCGACCCAGTTCCCCTCCCTGGATCTCATCCATTCAAGAGTGTCTTGAGCCAGTTTCATCGTAGAGGAAGGCATCCCGCCGAGCTTTCCAACTTTTAACCCATGGCTATCTCTATTCACTCCAGGCCGGAGGCGATGTGAATATGCGAAGTGCCCATCCTGGCAATATACGATTTAACCCATGTACACGTTATCATTCTAATGATCATGACGCACCTTTGTTTCGTCGACATCAGTACAAAAGAAGCCTGTATCCTTGAAAAAACCTTGGGGACCAGTTTCTTCCATGTAGCCGAGCATATCAGCTATCTCGTGGAAGTGGGTAGCGAAGAGGGCTCGACAACGATTCACACTATACAAGTGATACACTGTGGCAAAGGCTATTGCCAAACCATCCTTCACAGTCGTTCCTCTACCCACTTCGTCCATAATTACCTAAAAGAAGGATCACAATGCAGAAGGGAGGGTGCACGATTGTACCTACGAGACTTCGGTTGGTGGCGTGATTTAGAATATTCGCCGTTTCAAGCATCTCTACCATGAATGTGCTTCTATCTCTAAACAGGTCGTCCTTGGCTCCAACGCGCGAAAACAACTTATCAATGATACCCATGCTGGCACTATCTGCTGGCACAAACGACCCGCATTGAGCCAGTATGGCCAAGAGGGCTGTCTGACGCAATAATGTCGATTTTCCAGCCATATTTGGACCAGTAATAATGTGTAGCCGGCTGTTTGGAGTGAGGGATACTGTGTTGGGGATGAACACGCGACCTGAGCTCAAAAGGCCCAACTCCACGGATGGGTGGCGACCATTTGTAACAGAATAGGACGTGCTAGACACAGTACTTAGTCGACAATCTTCCCACCTTTTAAAAAAAAAACACCTATCGTCAAGGACTGGGCGAACGAATTGCATCTCCACTGCAAGACTCGCGAAGCCAAGAGTAACATCCAATTCATCCATGATTCGAGCGTTTCGACGTAAAGCGTCGGCTTCAGCGTTAACTTCGCGACGCAATGTCTCGAACGCATCTTTCTCTGCTGCAAGTATTTGCATTATGATGTCTATAATCTCACTTCCAAGGCGATACCAGACCTAGGGGAGCATATCAACAGGAATGAATTATGCGTTTCGTATGCTTACTTGATTGAAGAAAGACTTGGATGAGGTGGTCGAAGCGATTAGAATGAACTCTGACGACCCTTCGATCATGCCAAGATCTCGCTTGGATTTACCGACATGTACATGTACACCATGTTTTCCTGACGAACGAAGGCTCAGGGACGGCATATCTATCAATATATCAAGCAGTGTCAAGGTAGACTACAAGCAACACACCAAATCGACGTTGCAGCTCTTGCTCCAGCCTCTGGCGTTCGGCTTCTGCCTCTATCAGCCGTGAATGGAGCGAGGTGAGTTCAGATGAGAAACTGTGACTTCATATTAAGCCAGGACAGAAATGTCGAAAATATAAATAAAAAATCACTCCGGCTTAATCACTGTTTTAAATTGACCTGTCCAGGTGGAGGTGATCATATTTGTCTTGGTTGCTTCGGGAACATTATTAACCAAAACTTCAGGGAGAACCTCTTCGACCACAGGGTTCAGTCCGCAGACATCCACGGCCACAGCCATTCCGATGCGCGATGCGAGCTTGTTTAAGTTCGCCATTCTATCCAGGAGGCGCTTGAGGTCCAGCCATTTGTCGTCCTTTTCTGTCGGTCGTCCCTGTGATTCTATCTGATACTCCACTTTGATTCTAGACGTAATTTCCTCCCAAATCTCGATGGTACTCCTGATGGTCGACAGGTCCGCGACGTCACCTTTTCCCAGGAGAAATCTTTGCACTATCCGTGAAGCGTCCTCTAAACGCTTCAGAAGCGGTACTAAATCATCTCGCAAGTGATATCTCGCATAAAATATAGACACTAGATTTTGTCTTGCACAGATTTCCCTCACTGAGGTACTAGGTGAGCCTGATCAGCCGCGGTGGTTCAGTAATAGGAGCCAAATGCAAAGCAAGAAACACCACATACAAAGCCACCTTGCAAGGAGACGTGTCCCGCTACTCGTAGCTGTACGTTTGATGACACTTAGAAGACTACCAGTGGCTCCACCTTCCCGTATTCCCTCCCTGATCTCCAATGCTTTGATTGTTTCCGAGTCAATATGCATCCTATCTTGCTGGCCTTGTCGCGCTGGAGACGACAATAAAGGCATATGTTCAAGCAAATGTACTTGGAGGAACGTGGTAAGAAGTCTTATGGCTGAGGTCTCGTGCTCGGTGAAAACATGCTTTCCTGTCGAAGTTTGGCTGGAGGGAACCTCCACAATGATATCATCAGCATGCAAAGCGGGGGATGTGAACTCCAAGGCGGTAGAAAGTGGAGAGGAATCTAGCTGAGAGGGGTTTATGTAGGATACGAAACATCTCTCCCCAGCTACGGAGAGGTGAATAGGATGGGATGGGGTCCCTTTCAGTGCGGAGTTAAGAACAACTTCACGTGGGGCGATTCGAGCGATATCGTCCTTGAGATTTCCAATGGTAGACTGCTGAGCAAAAAATTCACCAGTTGAAACATCTATCCACGCAAGGCCTAGAATTCCCTCTTTATTCGCCAGACGAGGAAGGATATTGACTTCATTCGAAGTGTCACCGCTGTTGCCACATGGCGACACACAGGGTGTTTCTGAATGTAATCCAGCGACGGCAAGTAGATAGTTGTTTTCATATGGGTTCAAGAAAGATTCGTCGATGAGCGTCCCTGGAGTAAGCACTCTGACAACGCGCCTATCAAAGCCTTCCTCAGAGTTTTTTCGCCTGAATTCTTCGCACAATGCGACACATTTTTGGTTGACTTGTACCAAGACCTTCAGATGTCGATCGAGATGGATGATAGGAAAACCACACATAAGAACTTCTTGACGATCCCAGATACGTTTGGTTAATTTAATGGAGAGCAGACGCGCCACTTCTGCGGCTTGGTCAAAGTATGACTGGTGAGCATGAATCAGTGAAGAGAACACCATTGAGAAGCTGGGGGTAAAACACCTCATAGAAGTTGCCCACTCTGGTGAGTAAGATACAATGAGAAAATTTCGCAAGATTCTCTAAGATCTCTGTAGCAAGTTGATTTTGGGGTAAACGTGAAGTCCCATCACCTTACAACGATCAGTGTACAGTGTAAACCACGAGGTAGGTGTGAGGCTGGATTACCTTGACCATTCTCCTCATCAGAATGGATTTTGCGGGAAGATTTCTTTCGCCTCGGTCTGGCTGCAATATGGAATCAGTACTAAGAGACCATCAGAATTCAGCGAACGATGGTACGTGGCTTGTCCTCGAGAGTACTCGAATAGTCATCAGGATGTATCTTGTCCTCTGCCGTGAAGCTCCTTGGATTAATTTTTGCCTTACCTGACGCCAGGTGTGTCAATGCCGGCGCCACTAGTATGAATCTTAGCCTTACTCAGGGTGAACTCTGTTGTCGTGTCAATTTCTCTAGAGCGACGTTTTGACATGTTATCTGTGGCACTCGTCAATACTGTGAGAAGATGTGGATAGATCCATCCCTATGAGCAAATTCTCGACGTCCAGGCGTCTCTCCGCCAGATGCCATTGCAGAGTTGTAATTATAGAATGTCGATAGCTAAACTTACTGGAGAAGACAATGGCCCCATTATGACTCGTTTTTCTGCGTTTTTTTGGCGGAACTAAGAAACAACCTGAACATTTTCATGAAGGAAGGGATTTCAAAGGTGCACAAACTCCGATAATTATCCTGATATGCATCTTCTTCCTGAGATTCTACGACATATTGAGCAGACATGAAAGAATTGAGAATGTGAGAATTTGAAGAGCAAAATGAAAGCACACCTTTACTGTCTGAACTCGGAAGACGAGATCGGCTTCCCGAGGGCTTTTTGAGAAAATTTAATTCGCCGAGCCACTCTCCAAGCACTGGGGCATTGGATCCGTCAGAAAGCTTCATGGTGGTGGGCAGCTCTTCGAATTTTTTTCGAACGACCATTTTTTTGACTTCATTTTCAATACCGCTGACCGAGGCATCCGCTTTTAAGCGAATCCAAGCAGGGACAGACTTTATTAGATTTTTTTTCAGAGACAAATGGATTAAATTCATAGAGACGTAGGGAGGTAATAGACTGCCCATCCCTCTAGGAAAAACAGGAGGCGGAAGTTGAACTTTGGGCGTCTACTCCGTCTACATCCGCTCCTTCAAGAAGCATCACACAACAAGTCCTTTTCTTCCCACCTTCTTTCTACACTTTCAAAGACTATGGCTGGTAGACGTAGCGGTGCAAAAAGGAACGTTAAAAAGGGAGTTCAGTTCACCCTTATGGTGGTTGGTCAGTCATTTATTACTGCCGTTTTTTTTTCATGGGCATCTGGTTGAACACGTTACTAGGCGCCTCTGGAACCGGGCGTACCACCTTCGTGAACACTCTTTGCGAGTCTGAAGTCCTTGGCCACAAGGTCGCCGACAATGCTGAAACGGCCCACGTCGAGGAAGGCATTAGGATTAAGCCTGTTAACGTTGGTTAGTTTTACTTCTGGTTGTCGCTCCGTATCGTACCACTAATTTATATGTGCTATTATAGAACTTGAAGAAGACGGTGTCCGTATTGCACTCACCATCGTTGACACGCCAGGTTTCGGTGATAATATAGACAATGAATTTGCGTGCGTACTTTAAATACCAGTACAGCATGTGAATAGTGTTGATCTTCATCCGTAGTTTCCAAGAGATCGTTGGCTACTTGGAACGTCAATATGACGATATTCTCGCCGAGGAGTCTAGGATTAGGCGTAACCCAAGATTCAGAGACAACAGGGTGCATGCTTTGCTCTACTTCATCCCTCCCACGGGACATGCGTGCGTACCCTTGTATTGCACCTCTTTTTGACTTCCTCATCTGTGTTTGATTAACAGTTTGCGTGAAATGGATATTGAACTCATGCGCCGTCTTTCTCCACGTGTCAACGTGATTCCGGTCATTGGTAAGGCCGATTCGCTCACCCCCGGTGAGCTCAAGGGGTTCAAAAAGAGGGTGGGTGTTTTACTCACTATGTCTGACTTATTACCAGCTTCTCATGATCAATTAGATAATGGAGGATATCGAACATTACGATATCCCGGTCTATAACTTCCCGTATGATGTCGAAGAAGATGATGAAGATACCATCGAAGACAACAGCGAGCTTCGAGTGAGTCATTGCTTAGTCCCTTGCGAATCATTATGTCACGATCCATATTAGGCCCTTATGCCCTTTGCAATCATTGGTTCTGAAGATGAGATCGAAGTAGACGGACAGTTGGTTCGCGCAAGGATCTACCCATGGGGTATTGCTGAAGTCGACAATCCGAAACACTCCGATTTCAGTAGACTCCGAAGTGCTTTGCTCAAGTCCGTAATATTTTCTATTGTTGTTTGTTATCGTTAATGTTCGCTTATAGTTCACACTTGATGGATTTGAAGGTGAAATGATATATTTTGTCTCTCTAACGGGTCTGACTTATGCCTACGATATTTTAACAGTCCCTGACTCATGATCTCCTATATGTGAGTTTTCCAGGCATCTTATGCTCTGCGATCCTTGATGGTTTTTGCAGGAAACATACCGTACGGAGAAATTGTCCAGGACGGTACATGCCGACCAGACGTACGTGAGGTCACATCTCTATGATATCAACTCTAAGGTCTTGTTCTCTTAGCGACTCCTCCATACTGCCTGAAGAACTTGCCACCCAGAGTGTTCGCCTCAAGGAGGAGCAGCTACGTAAGGAAGAAGAGAAGGTAATCTAACTCATTTTATCATGCTGTTATCCTAATCTGCCCACAGTTACGGGAGATTGAGCTTAAAGTGCAGCGTGAGATTAACGAGAAGAGGCAGGAGTTACTTGCCAAAGAAGAGTCCCTTAGGTATGTTGTTCTAGAAGTTGACGGGGAGATCTTCTCACTGATCACCATGGTGTGCAGGAACCTCGAGAGTCGGCTTGCCGCCCAGGGGTCGCAGGCAGAATTCTGAACGACCTGCTTGCTACAAGCCCTTGCAAAATAGCGCTGGGATGCTATTTTCCTCGACATGCATACCCTTACCCTTTTCCTTCGAAAGCATTTTTTGCGTTTGGATTGAATTTTACCTAGTTTTTGGAAACTACGATAATACGACGTCTACTTGTCTAAATGAACTTGGTACTGATTACTAGAATTTCTCTGCGTGAGCCGCGTCCGAATGGCGACATGCGCCGTGTTGAAAGACTTGCTAAGCGTGAGAAACCTGGGTTTGAATTGGAGGTTTCTACTCACAGTTCTTAGCGAGGCTGTACCGTCTGGCCGCGGTCTCATACGACGAGGGCATCACGAGGCTACATGCTCCAAGAGCCTATTTCGGAACCGCTTTCCTGGGACTGTAACAGAATCCCTACGATTCCCTTGACAGGGCCACCATTACACCCTCTTGCCCCACCCCCTAGCAGCTCCTTTGCGACCAATCCTTTGTCTCGGCCGAGTGTTTCTGCAAAGCTCTCTGCTATAACAACCTTTCCCGGACACGCGTCGAGATCGCCGTCTTCGCCAGCTGTTCACCTGTTGGTTTCGGATACCTCAGACCAGATGGTGGATATGCAAAACCATCCTCCCGTTGGAGGGCCCTCTCAATCTACAGCAGCACGACCTTCGTCTCGACGCGCGCTCACTGCTGCTTTAGAATTAGCGCAAGAGGCCGTCAGACTTGATACCACCAACGACGATCCAATTGGTGCTATACAGGCTTACAGTCGGAGCGTTGCGCTCCTGAGCGAGGTGATGGAGAGGGTCATGCGTGGTGAAGATACTAGCGATAGTGGAAGAGATCGACGACGGGGGGGAAGACGAAGAAGCGTTGTTGCTAAAGAGGAGGAAGTCAGGAGACTCAGGTCTATTGTCAGTTCCATGTTATTTTATTTTGTTTACTTGTGCTCGATCTCATGACATTTCTAGCATGACACATATGCGGATCGCATGAATATCCTCAGTGACATCTATAACGTCGATCCGTATAACCCTGACGCAGCGATTTTAGAACAGCAAACCCAAATACCCCACGAGTCACATCCGTCCTTGACAGAAGTGATAATGGAGGAAACTGACCGAAGTGCCTCGTTTGATGCTGTAGAGCTCATTGGATCCGCGATGCTTGCCCCCTCTCGAGATTCTACGTCTACTCCAGATTCTTCAAGGACGGGCAGTGACCATACATTCACAACAGATCATTCTCTACCAGAATTTGAAATGGTTCATCCCCCTTCCCTTCTAACAGGTTCGGTGTTGCCGTCCTTACCCGTCACTCACAATTCCGCAAGTTCGTCGACAAATCCCCGTGTGTCAATATTACCGCCCCCACGTCCTCCTCCCTCCGGTCCCCTACCTACGCGACCTCGGAGCGGTTCGCTTAACACTCTTCCACCCCCAGTGCCACCTCCGCGGGTTGCTCCACCACCTCCCCCAACACTTCCCGCTGTCATTGAGCCAAATGATACCTCGCGAAACACTCTCCACCCTTCTGGGACAACTCGACCAAGAGGAAATTCTACTGCGCACAAACGAACAGGGTCGGACAATAGGCTAGAAGCCCTTCAAGAAGAACCCGATGGTCGATCAAGTTCCCAAAGTGGAGTGGAGGATACAACCAGCCCTGCTTATTTGAGACAGCAACACGATCCAGCAACATATTCTCGACACTACCCAGTAGATGTAGATGTATACCGTGCCAGTATCACTCGGCCACCAAGCCAATATCTGGTTACACCTCAGGCGCATCCCCCACCGCCCCCAGTGAAAGATACCCCGCCACTACCGCTTATTCCAATGTCTGCCACACCCTCAGCGTTGAGTACGCCTTCGCCGTCTTCTCCTTCCCCGCAATCGTCACCCATGACACCACGAGGAAGCTCATTAATTACTCAACCGCACCCTTTTTCCGTTCAGGAACCCCCTACACATGTCTCCCGGGCAAGGGGGATATCAACACCTACATTCCGGTCGGATGGATACTCCCAAGCTTCACAATTGATTATCAATTCAAATACGTCTGGAGGAACCATCTTGCAAAGGCGGAGTAAGTCATCGACCGGTACACTTTCGTCCCAGTCCTCTTCCCATTCATCTCCACCGGGGACAGCGGTGCCTAGCTCGGGACCCATGTCTCCACCGCCAACATTGCTGCCAGTGGTACGGCTGACAACATCATCCCTTCCTGCAAACACAACGAGCAGTCTTGGCATGGGGCGAAGCCGTTCATCATCACAGCCTCCCCGACCTATCATCGGTTCCAATTCCTCTCTCTCTGAGTTTGGAGTCCGGCCATCAGGACCTTCATCCCAAAACTTCCCTCACACTCATGGCTCTTTACCACGAAAGCCCTCCTTCCCTTCGCGTTTGAATCCTGTTGTACAGACCTCTGGAACTCCTGTCAACTCATCCCCAGCATCTGGAGCGTCTTCATGCCTCCCATCTTCCCCGCTTCCTTCAGCACCGCCAATAGATCCGCTTCGTAAACCTTATCATTTAATGTCGTTATTACGCATCACTATGACTAGCAAGTCTGGCGGGTACATTACTCGACGGTTACACGTACCGCACGAAGTGTGGTCACAGGGTGGGGCAAAACTTTTTAATTTGCCAGAAAAGGTTCGAGTGGTTGAGGTGCTTTGCCACGCGTTAGAAGAAGTTCAACACGCTAGTAGTGAGGTTACATCCAGTGCAGGTATTAACGGAAGTACGTCTGCAGGCGGGCGGAAAGATTTCGAACGCTGGGTCTCCAAACTGGACGAATGGAATGGAGCTTGTGAAAGTCTTGTAGGTAGTGTTGGGAAGAAGTTGGGAGTCGGTGAGGGTTTCGGTGCGAAAAAGAGCGGCGGGGTGAGTCCGTTAATAGGGTTCACGAAAATGGCATCTTAGGCGATTTTTGCAGGTCACCTCATGGAGTGGCAAATTCGCGCGTTCATTTGACCGAATGACCAATGGGAAGAAGTGAGCTACTGTTCTTTGTGGTGTTGGAGTTGTGCTGATCTGCTACTTCGTAGCCTTGATTCTCCAGCCAGTTACGTTACTGGCCTGACCAAGCTTTTTCTACTCGCCCAACTCTTAGATGAGCATACTAGGGCTCTTCTTGCATCGCCACCATCACCATTATACAGCTCACTCCCGTTGGATATTCGTCAAGCACTTGAGCTCAGGCTCAAACGGTCTTCTGAATTTTTCGCAAGTGTTGTTCTCACCTTTGTCGTTCGAGACCTTTCCCAATTGCTGGACAAGTACGTGAAGAAAGGAGAAAAATGGTTGGCGGAGTAAGTTGTAGAGTGTCCTGTTGTGCGCTCAGCACCCTCACGGCGGACTGGGTATCTTATGTGTCATTTTGGAAAGTTAGACATATCATCTGGATGTTACATTCGCGCCCTGTTTCATGATTCTGGTCTCGAATTCCCTTCGTATCTTCTTTCCATTCTTTGCTTTGCGATGTTGTTTTGTCAGGGTGCACATAATGCTGTTTTGTACGATTCATAGCAGAGATAACTCTTCAAGCTTCATGTAGCATATCCGGGCTGCCAAGGAGATAACAATTAAGTTGTGGGTGGGTGACTGAACTAGTAGAATGGTAAGCTCTAACTACCTCGGGTTGCCCTAGGTATCTGCTCATGTAAAGCGTTACATCAATCTACTTATAAGAGAATTATCCATCGTTGAACCCCGTGACGCGTGACAGAACGCCATCAACGTAATGGCACAGTAATCCGATTCTGCGATGGCCCCAGCTAAGTCTCTCGTGTCCTGTTTGTTATTGCGTCCGGTGCCACATTCGTCACTAATATCGTATCTTATCATAAGCTCGTAGAGGCAAGCTAGCCGCCCTTCACAAAGGCAATTTCAAACGTCGCTCGGAGTCAGTTTCGCTTCAAATTGAAACACCTGTACCAATTGTGCAGGGCCAAGATTCGGAAGAGGAAAAAGACGAGGACCGCGAACAAGAGGAGGATCGCTCTGATGAAAGGCGAGTTTTTCCTTTTTGGAAGATGCAACGTGCACTCATGCCGATCCAACATTTTAGCATAATTGACATGCTAAATATTCTGCAAAAATACCAAAGTGTGTGATTTTGTGCTTCAGCGGTTTCTATTTGCATATCTCCCGCAAGAAAAAATAACCTTCAAGTCTTCCTCTCGAGTCGCAGCAATCGAAGCGAAGAAAAACGAAATTAAGGACCTTCGCAGTGCAGAAATTTATCAAATGAAGCAAGAGGGGGCAGCATACATGTCGGTTTTATATTCACATTTTACAGTTTTTGCAGGAGTCCTTGGTTGACTCTCCAATACGATGGATAGAGCACAAGTAAAAGCCAGAGCAGTCGAACTTAGTAAACAGGAAGTTCCTCCAGAGTCGACATTTGTAGACGTTGCTAGACTTTTTGCAAATCGGACGGTATGTCACTTTTCGCCAGACTAAGGCGTTAATTTATTAATGACTATATAGAGAGGGATGGAATCACAATTAGACGTCTTGTCTCGATTCCTGTCTGAAGTCTCTCCAGCACGTCTCGAGCTCATCGAGAAGAATAGTACCGATGGTATGCTTATCATCCCTCGAACTGTCAAACATGCATGCTGACATGTTGAAAAGTTCGATCTCACGTGACCAGATTTGAGAATATTGGAAAGAAAGTCAAGAAAAAAGCAAGGAGGGAACTGCAAGGTGGTCTGGAAAAACAGAAGGTGAATGTCTAAACGCGACATCCACTTGATACTGATACAGGTCAACGCATCTTACTAGCTCGCCACAGAGGCACAGACTTATCTCAAACACTTCAAGCATATTGTGCAGGTTTGACCTAGCTTTCAACCTCTCGCCTCAACCGGGCCACGTCATTGAATTTCGGTGTAGCTCACCGTGTTTCGGTCTTCAGTCACAGTTGAAACATGAGGTTTGCGCTTTGGAAGTATTTACTGACAGCGCTATTCACAAGTATTCTCGATCATACATAATAGTAAGATGAGAGTAAAGCATTGATCGATTCCATGATGAATAATTAGGATCGACATGTCCCCTCGAGGGGCATCAAATGGTCGAGTTTTCAAGATGTAACTCAAGTTTTACCAGTGTCGAACCTGAATCTATACCTTGTCTGACAGTCCCAGTCAAGGAGTGCAGACATTAGAGAGGTATACTGTGGGATAATGGTGGCTCAAAACGTCGACTTGAATGAATTTCTTTTTGGTTTTCAGGATCAAGTCTCGATTGGCGTTACCTCTTGATGTATTGTTCAGCAGTCGTGCGTCCATCTGGAGCTATTGGCGGAGACAACTATCGACCAATTCGATACCACTGCTGTCATCGCTACGCATAGATATTAATGTCCGAATGCCTCTCATCGTCTTCCTACCTGTCTAGGATGTCCAAAAATGAGCCACTGGATATCAAGTGATCGCTTTGGTCGATTCGCTGGTCGCAACGATTCAGAGAGTTCCGCGGTAATTTCAGATGACCCGAGACTAATCAAGCTACGATCTAATCGGTGATATTCACGCATCTATCAGTTATAATTGTTCAAAAGGGCAAATATTTTGGACAACGACCACAGAGAAATTAACACAACACCAAAGATGGTACCGTTGGTAGTGTTTAGCATGTGGTCTATGCCATGGATCCATGCGTGTTCTATCGAAACTAGTTGATATGATGTGAAAACAATAAAGACGGCCTTGGGATATAGACGTCAGACATTTCCCTGTTCTTTTTCGAATCCCCTTCAGCACCAGTCTCTGAGGGTATTTACCCTCTGATATTCGATTTTTAGCCTGCGATACCTCGCATATCGAAATGCTTCCCCTTTCCCTCAACTACGAAGATTGAGTTGATGGTGATTTAAAGTCGCGACGGTCATCTCTTGAAGGGTTTATGAATTTTAACCTTTCGAAGCTGATAGTGGAGTAATTTAACGGGGATACGGGACTAACTGGCAGTTCCTCGGTGAAACTTGGCGAAAAGTGACGAAACTAATGTTCACTCAGCTCCGCGGACCCAGACGTAACGAGGAGAAGGCTGACCTCTTTCTCTCCGACTTCTGACAGCACTTTGTTGGATATAGCTTCTCCAGCATCATCTCATACCATTGGGTCATGAGTGACAGCGCGTATACTCGATCCTACGACCCCAACGTGCTGCTCGAGGGACAAATTTCCAGGCTGAGGAGGTGTAATGCTGAAAAATCTTATCTCCAAGATATATGACCTCAATTACATCTCTTGATGCATTATGCTTCACGTGTCCCCCTCCTGGCCTTCTCGGTCTTTTATTCCTTTTCGAGTGGATGCCCAATAGTCTTTCCGTACTACTCGGACTATCGTACTCCTCGAGTGTTTCGATGAGCAACCTGCGCCTGCAAATATGTGTGTTAGCATTCCTTGCCTAGTCAAGATCAACTTCCTCATAGCAGTTGTGTTCATTAGCTGCCAATTCTAAGTCACAGTTCAGAATAACTGCACCCAACAAGCTGCCTCAAATACGACGAATGCTGCTGTATATTTCACTTATTTCGTCCCAGCTATGTCTGGTTATTAGGGAATTTATCCGCCTCCATCGCCGATGACCATCGTACAAAAGAGCCGAACAAGGATACTCTGACATGAACCAAGTTCTCCCCTTCTTTCACCTAGATGTCCTACAGCTCGAATTCGCAAGTCTTCGATATCTTCTCCTATCTCTCTCGCTCATTTTTTTGTTAGCAGGTTTGTGACCTTATCGACCCTTTGTGTAGGCACAGGAACGGGTGGTTCGACCAATATGTTAGCGTGCGTTCTCATTGGCTCCTCACGACTCTTTCCAACTCTGACCAGCTCCTAGACGAGTCACGGTCATTGATTTCCAGGGTCAGACTTTAGTGGATACTTATGTTCTTCCAACAATGCCCGTGGTCGACTACCGCACAGCTTCTACTGGGATTGACGCAAGTATTCTCAACATGAGTATGTTTTGACACCGCGTTTCATGTTTCTCAAGTACGAAACAGTCTAACATATTATCAGGTTCTGCGTCCAATTTCTCCAAAGTCCAACGCCAGGTTGCAGAGGTGACTATATTTATATCGATCTTTTGATTTTTTATCCATGCATTGCAGTTAATAAGAGATAGAATCGTAATCGGATACTGCTTGTGGTCGTATGTTCTATTTTAATCTTTGTGAAACCTTTCTTTAACTTTTTTTGGCAGAGACCTATCCGTACGACGCAGCTTCCTGGAATATATGTTTATCACTAAGCATTGCCTAGGTTCTAGGAATTACCCATCCTGCAGCGATGACGCGAGATGTTGCCCTTTTCATGCCATTTCGAGCCGCGCTTGGAAAGCCCAAACAACTGTTTGGCCTCCCCACTTTGATGCATCATCTAATGCGCCGGCAGATCCAGATGGGTAGACTTGATTCTGTGGGTCGTCGTACTATCGAATAGCCTGTGTGTTCCATCTCTGTTTCGACTGACGTCCACGCAGTTAGAAAACGGACGGGCAGCTCTCGATTTATACCGCTCGCATTGTGTTAATTGGTAGATGATTCCTTGACTTTTTGTTCGGGCACGTCATTAAGTTACTCGTCAGGGAAGCTGCCATGTCGGCTGGACAGTGGCCGTGTGTGCTACCACCGAGCTCATTTTCCCGATGTTACCTCTGATCTGCATGAACTCGGCTCTACGAGACTTTTTCGTGACGCGTTCTACAAGACAGTGATCCCATCTACTTTATAGTATTGTTTAATCTCGCCTGCTTTTCGCGGATGAATTAGGTACATGCAGAACCTTGCTTCAATTGCTCATGTTCATCGTCGAAGACACAGAGACATGCGGTCACCCGGGCGACCATTCTAACTACTCCAACATGCATGAATTTTACACTGAGAAAATCACATACAGTAGTGCGACAGAGAAAACCGCGGTCAGGACTTTCAGAGCCTCCCTTATTGAATTTGATGACCTCGTAAAGGGAAAGAGCTTTTGATCAGAAGATATATGCCCTCCTGGTTTTGCGTCTGGAAATGACTGCTGGGTGCGCTTCGTTTGGATGTCTTTTCAAATTTGAGTTGCTAAAACTGGGTGAGGGAAACCGCCAGTGATTTGGTGCTAATGATTACGTGTTGCCTGTCCATGCTTACGCTAGAGCGAGTGTCGGTTTGCACTCCATATGAAATTATGGGGTATCACAGAAAGTGTGGAACGGCGTCCTCAGCCAATGGAATAAGATGCGCAACCTCATTTATAATTTCGCAGTCGTATGCGATCGATTTCGACCAACCGATTGCCAGATGAACATTGTTATCTCTGTAGCTAAACCAATACAACAACGGAATATCGGAAAACCTGGACTCTGATTTAAAGTCCAGTTGGGGTTTCTTTATCATCCTGTGGGCGGTATGATGTCGTTATAGGTGATCAATAGCGAAGTAAGCACTCACCAGCTCGGGGTAGTACCTAAAGACTCCTCTGTTGTATTTTTTTCGACGGTCACTTTTCAAGTATCCTTCAAGCTCTTTCCCCAATCTGTCCTGGAGAGCAAAAGCTTTTTCATACGAGCCCTCACTCCTCAATGTCGCCATGCGTCTGGGAAACGCAAAGGCAAGGCCATGAAGGACATGGAAAAGTGTTAGATCAGCTGTCGACACTTTGTTTCCGACAAGAACGCCATTGCCGTTCGCTGAAAGCACAGTCTCAAAATGAGTCAGGAATTTGGGTATGCGATTCTTGCGATAATCTTCGGCCCTGCGTAAAGCTTCGGGTTTCTGATCTTCGTAGTAGAGGTATCCAGCAATGGGATGGTGAACCTGTTGTGAGGGAGGTGGGATCGCGGATTGATATGGTGAGAAGAACATAATCTCACATCGTGAGCCTCATTGGACATGTCGAGGCCGGTGAAAGTAAGCTGGTTAATCTTGGCTTGTTCAATATCATTGGATCCCGACAGGCCTAACCTGGGAGCAAGATACGCTATTATAGCCGGGGTCTGGGATAACGTAAATGTGCCATCAATGTCAAGTATGGGAGGTGCGAAATGCTGGCCCTGTGGAGAGAAATACGGGACGATCATTTTTGGATCATTGATCTCTGCATAGGGGGTCCTTGTGTACTCCAAGGGAAGGCGGATGTACTGCTGGAAGATGAGGTTTGAAGGAAGGTCATGATGGAGGAACACTTGCCTCGCCGCGACCGCTGGATAAGAGAGTGAGAAAGTGGGTGGAATAGCTAACACCGAGAACACTCACGGCATGCCATCCCAGTATATAAGAGTGTATTTCTGAGACATAGGGAGGACAAGATCGATAATCAATGACCGCTGGGTTGGGTAATCAGGCTTATTACGTTATGTAATATGACGGTTCGCTCCAATGCTCCACTCCACAGCGAGCTCTATAAAGCGCTCCATGTCTAGCATTACAGTCCCTCGCACGATGATAGTTCCTTGCACAACTAGCACCACCGAACTTGACGTTAAGAGCGCACTCGCGCGCTACTCCCAAAGTCTGCACAAATACACACAGGAGGTAGCCTCTCTCCAGCCATGAGGGAGACCTTGTTCTGACGAAAGATTTGCAGTTGTGGATGCAGGCTCGTCTCAAACTCGAGTCTGAGGCAAAGAGTCGTGGCAAACAAAGGAAACCCGCTGACAAGAGTGGCAACCAATCGTCGCGGCACGCAGCCAGTATCAGTTTTTAGGATCCCTGTCGCTATGATCACCGTGCGGCATAAAATACTCTTTTTGACGTACGGTGATACCCATACCTTTCATCCAACATAAGGAGCATGGAATAATCTACATATGTGCTATTACTGTAATCTACACTCGCACAAAATACCTGTATCGCTAGTCCGTGTCCAATAGATCCTTTTCTCAGTATCCATCCCCCCTATCTTCATTGTGATAAAAAAAATCCATTTCTTATGTTCCTCTCAAGATTGCGCTGCCATGGCTCAAGCTATGACGCGTGTCACAGCACGCTCCGCCTCAGTGCTCTTTTGATGTACCTACGGTACTTATAGCCTGTATAAGGAGTTCTTGATAACCCTTCATCTAAGCCAATACCCTGATCTCGCTTGCGCCACTTAACCAAGGTCCAGTTTACTTTTCAACTTTTACACCCGCCACCATGTCATCAGACTGGATATTTCCCCCGGTACCTCCCGAACTCAAGTCACTCGCCCCATACTTTCAGCGTGCTCAAGAACTCAGAGTCAAGGATGCTGTCATGTCGTACTGGTGTTCGTATACCCCCTTTCTCTCCCTTCATTTTCATTATATCTGACGCAGTGCGTAGGCACTTACTATGCCGCCCAGCAGGGCATATCGTCAAAGGCGCAAGGCAAGGACGCACGGCCGTTTCTATTCCAAATCTTGAGCATTCTGGAGCAAGTGAGTGTTTTTCGGTTTGAACGCGACGCGGTCATCTGAACATAGGCCTTCTGGTAGATGAAGGGCAACCTAGCCGATAACGATGCCGTGACCGACGACGAAGCGGGTGCAGCTTACATTGAAAATTTTGCGTTACGAGTATTTAACATGGCGGACAATGAGGATCGGAAGGAACAAGCCACTCGGTATTTGCATTCTTTATATCCACGTCGCTTCACATGCAACTGACTAAGGTGTTGTAGCTCAACCGCTAAAAAGTTTCTCGCCTCTGCCAATTTTTTCGAACTGCTTCGCATATTCGAGAGACCCATCGACTCTGATGTATGTTTTACTTTCTCAATTACTATAGACTCTCAAAAAGTCTCCAGATTGAAGAGAAGATCCGTTACGCGAAGTGGAAAGCAGCCGATCTTGCGAAGGCTTTTCGTGAAGGTCGTAAACCCATTCCAGGTGATGCCAGTGCGCCCCCCGTAGTTCCTCTGCTGCAGTCCGCCACCCGTGAACCTCCATCAGACACAGCTCCTTCCATGTCTGCATGGAGCCCAGGCACTAGCCTTGTGCCGAGTCCCGCCGTACAACAAATACACTCCCTGGAGCCTAGCCCCATTACTGGAGCCGAGGTCCCATTGCCGCCGACTGTTTCAGATGGCAGTCCACCAGACCCGCTGCAGCCTTTGACCTCCGGCTCTCCCTTGCTGGCTTCATCTTCGTTACAGCAGGACAAAGCTGCACCGAGTACACCGTCTCCACGCTCATTCAGTGGTCACCTCAACCTCCATTGTGATGACGGTGGACTTGTCACACCAGGGATGTGGAGCACAATAGCGACACCTGGCACAGAAGATGTATATCGAATGACTGATGACATGGGCGGTATCAGCGAGAGTCCTAGCGCAAGGGCAGCATCCCGACATAAAAATGGCCCCAGAAAGAATATGAATGAAGTTCTGGAAGGAGATCCAGACCAAGACATTCAAGACGATTCGTGGTCGACGGCGGGCAACCAATCCATGAGCAGACAAAATAGCTGGACTGTTGTCGACACGGGGATTACTTCGGTTGCTCCGGGAGGTGTAATGCTGCCGTTGCCACCCTCAGGCATCGGATCAAGCCTACAGCTAGACGGAATACCGTCTGTCGTTCCTGTCAAGAAAGTACATTTTTCACCGTCAGTAGTCGGTGGTCTCTCTTCAACATCATCCTCTGTTGCAGCTTCATCACCTCCTGGCTCTCCCGGAGGGTATGCGCCATCATTGTCCACTGTGCCAGAAACCTCATACTCGTCTGATTCTGAACGTGATGCTGCATGTCAGGATACCAATCATGGCCCTGCTATGCCCTTAGCTGATCCAGGTCCCTCGACATCAAACGTGGGGGTAGAGGGCTCCCCTCAAGGTCCGCCACCAGTAATCCACAAAGTCTCAGCATCAGCAGGTCCCTTGTCACTCAATGGTCTCTCTTCACCTCCTAGCGTCCCTCAAATGCCCCCTCCGGTCCTTTCGGCACATCCTCACATAGGGGGACCATCTTTACCTCAGTTTCCTGTAGTCTCAAGTCAGCAACCAGGTCTTAGTCCACAGCTGCCCACCGCACCTGCCTTGCACCCAACACCGCGGTTCGCTGCCACACCCCTCACTCCGACGTACAGGGACGACCACATTCCACCAAAGTCGCCTTCTCCACCCCCTGAACTGACCTCTACGCAGATCGCCCGAATTCAAAAGCATTGTCGGTTCGCAATCTCTGCGCTCGATTACGAGGACGCAGAAACAGCACGCAAGGAACTTCGGTCGGCACTAGCAATATTAGGGGACTGAAACCAATGGTTTCCTTATAAAGTGCATCTCCTGCGGGTCTTGTGAATATCTTTACTTGTACTGCTAGTATTAATATATATCTGGTAACCCATAAAAAATTCTGGGAAATGTACACTCTGGATCTGTGCCTTAAACGATGTACAAATATACCTTACTCAAAAGTAATATCCCTGCTAGTGAGGGTTTCCGAGTCTGAAGCTGCACGTCGAAGTGTAGCCCATCGCGAAGATCCAAAGATTGCAACGAGCTGGGGAGAGTCTCGCGCATGTAGATCCATCCAAGTGGGTGGGGGCAACGCGCGCACCAACGTTCGCCACACTATCCAAGCAACCTCGCCGTCACCATCTACTTCGTGCGATGCATACTCTGCTTTGACAAGCGACAGACAGCCTGGTACAAGGAGCTGTAGAAGATGGAATATGTCGGCTAGCGGTTCTGCTACATAGAGTCGACCGTCATTCATGTTTTGTCCGATTTGAAATACAGACTCGAACATGCGTTCGCATGAGCGAGCATTCTCCAAGAGGGAGTCATATGTGTTTGGGAGAGTGAATATGGCATTTGATGCAGGAGATTGCACACAGAAGAGCGAGTTGGACGCATGCTCAATCTGCTTCCAAGAATGAAACCGTATGAGATTGTGAGCAGCTTCCTCGAAAAACGGTCTGGCGGCATCGTAGAAGGCTTCACGCTGGGCTTTGGATACTTTTGTTAGACAGGAGTGTTGTCGCCATGCTTCGAGTGCTTCTTCGTCCAGCTTGTAACGTGCATAATATCTCGAGTCGAGCTCCATGAAGGTAGTGAGTGTGGCCACCTCTGCCAAGGAATGAATATTACATAAGCTACGTCTGCGCGGGCGGCCTCGCCACAGGGTGAATCCTCGCTATGCTCGGCTTCAATAAAAGAGAGAAATCCCTCCGCATGCTCAGATGTGCAAAGGGTTTTTTTTACACTATTTTTCAACTAACTATTGAGAATTGCAAGTGTATGTCACACTTGCAGCACGGAGTTTTCTGAAAGCAGTTGTATATGAAATGGACACATAAGCATCCCATCTTCTTTCCCAGAAACTGAGATGTGAGTAGTAACAGTAGAATCACCATAACATTTTACTGACTAGAAATGTAGGATTATCTATTAGGTAGTGACTGTTAAGAACTAAGACATATCTTGTTAAAGCTAGTTTCTGGCCAGGCCTCAAAGATCACAGAATATCTTGGAAAGGGTATACAACCCCAAGCTTGTCCCTATGTTCTATTCTCTATACTTTTTGGTTACTAAGTTACAGAAAACATTCCCCTTACTTTTGTTGGGCTTAAAATATGTTCTATTCTCACCCCACTTGTCAGAACCTGACTGAAACCTCGGGCCTCCAGGCCCAAATCCCCGACCATCACGTTTCATCTATTCATACCTTCTGTTTGATCTCTTCCCCTCGTAGCTTACAGCCCTGACCTCAGTCATTCGGTCACCGGTCCCCGAACCCTCTCATATATAATTTGCTCATTCATGTACATGATAATCAGTTCTGATATCAACTAAGACACCCCAATACACCTTGCTTAATCTCTACGCTCCTTCGTCCCTTTCGTTAAGGTCACGCCCGAACTTCGGGTGACCTCGGGCCTCGTCCGAAATACAGGACAGGACTCTAAGCTGGCGCAGCACATAAGCTGAAGCCAAGTCCCACTCGACCTGTTCGCCGAGCCTCGGCCCCCCTCAGCCCCCCGACCCCGAACCTCGGTCAACTCTATATTGAGTCTCCACCTTCACTCTGCCTCTGCTAAGATTCAGTTCTTAACACCACTCTCCAATCCCAATGTCTGACCCTGTTAAATGGCTGGTTGTTACTGATGATAAATGATGATCTGGGAACGATGATGATATTTCTGGTATGTGTCACTTAGCATATATCAAGGTTCTGGAGGTTCCGGTGGACTTCCAAGTGGGTCAGAGGGACTTGGCTTCAGCTTACAGTGACTTACAAAACTGAGTCAATGTTCGGTGCTTTTGGACTATTCATTGAATAGCTTTGAATGTAAAACATATATGAAGAAAGTGTTGGTGCATCAAAGAAAGAATCTGATCAGGGCTATGCAACCATTAAAAATTATGTAATTCCAATCAGGGGTGATGAAGATATGGGCAATTCAAATCAAGGGCCCATTGACTCAGTTTTGTAAGAGGGTATCAGAACAATCAGAATCTGATGCTCATCTATTATATAACATGCAACCCTTGATAGATGGTTACTATGGTAACCTTATCTTTCATGAGAACTCAAATTAACAGATTTAATCCCCTCCAACATGTCCAGAACTTCACTACACTCCAATGCACCCCACTTCCTCTGCTCAAAAAGAAAACATCCTCTCCTTGGCCTCTCATGGTCATTGTAAGGGCAACCCTCCTAGTGCTCACAGATGCCTAGTAGAGGGGAAATCCAAAGATATATATATGCAAGGAAATACAATAAGAGGGAACTCTCACTTAGTAGAGGGGAAATCCTGTCAGAACCTGACCGAAACCTCGGGCCTCCGGGCCCGAATCCCCGACCATCACGTTTCATCTATTCCTACCTTCTGTTTGATCTCTTCCCCTCATAGCTTACGACCCTGACCTCGGTCACTCGGTCACCGATCCCCGAACCCTCTCGTATATAATTCACTCATTCATGTACATGATAATCAGTTCTGATATCAACTAAGATACCCCAATACACCCTGCTTAATCTCTACGCTCCTTCGTTCCTTTTGTTAAGGTCACACCCAAACTTCGGGTGACCTCGGGCCTCGTCCGAAATATGGGACAGGACTCTGAGCTGGCGCAGCACATAAGCTGAAGCCAAGTCCCACTCGACCCGCTCGCTGAGCCTCAGCCCCCCTCGGCAACCCGACCTCGAACCTCGGTCAACTCTATATTGAGTCTCCACCTTCACTCTGCCTCCACTAAGAATCAGTTCTTAACAAATCCAAAGAGAAAAGTCTAGGGATCCCCACTACTAGTGAAAAAACTATATACGACTATCTAACGCCCAACCAGGGGCACTCCTATGCGCTGTCAACCCTGCCCAACTTCTATCCCCATAAGGTGCTTCATCCCTGATGAAGGCTGGATGTCAGGCTGGGCATTCGGGTCAGATGTTTGGGCCATACCCTGAGGTTGGCTGAGGTCTCGGGTGGTCCAAGGTTTTGGACCAGAGGCCTGAGACTTCAGACCTGTAATTGGAGGCTTTGGCTCAAGGACCTGAGACTCCAGACTGAAGTTCTCACACTTTGGACTTGTGCCTCAAACATGTGAAGGTCTTAGAGGTGAAGAATTTGGTAAAAGCAGGTTGTCCCCTGACATCAGCCCTCTCCGAGAGTGCTGCATCCTCAAAGCATGAGCCATAATGGTGCCAAATTCTGTCAAGCAAACCCTCTGAGGTGCTCCAGAGTGTGTTTGATAGAACTCCCAAATTTTGTCTGGGGCCAAGACGTCTGCATCCAAAATCCAAGTGTTTTCTTCATACCCATACCCTTCCCATTTGATTAGAAACTGTAGTTGACCTCTGTGGAACCAACTGTCAAGGATCTGTTTTACTATGTAGTGCTTGGCCCCATCCACATCTGTTAAGATGCTAAGAGTAATTCAGCGTTGTTGAACAAACACTCAATTAGTTTTATAGTAACTACCTAAGAGTAACTGTAGATAGATAAGTCTATGAAGTCAAAATTGAAAGGTATCAGAATACTCACTTCAGCATTGTTGAACAAACACTGAAGTGAGTACTGGGATCTCCCATAGTATAAGTATGCTAGTGAATTTAGATTACTGCAACTCAAAGAAGAAAATGTGCAGTGTAAAAGAAGTGAAAACTGGTCATGCAGATATAAGGAAATGAATGCTGACTGTGATTATCTTAACACAATCTTGGGTGGGGGTGGTTGTCAGGGGACAACCTGTTTTCACAGAATCCTTCACCTCTAAGGCCTTCACACATGCGAAGCACAAGTCTGAAGCACGAGAACCTTGACCTGAAGCCTCCAATTACAAGCCTGAACTCTCAGACCACCCAAGACCTCAACCAACCTTGGGGTATGGTCCGAACATCTGACCCAAACACCCGGCCCAACATCTGGCCTTCATCAGGGATGAAGCACCTTATGGGGATAGAAGTTGGACAGGGTTGACAGCGTGTAGGAGTGCCCCTGATTGGGCGTTAGGTAGTTGTATATAGTTTTTTCACTAGTAGTGGGGATCCCTAGACTTTTCTCTTTGGATTTCCCCTCTACTAGGTGAGAGTTCCCTTTACTGTACTTCCTTGCATATATATATATCTTTGGATTTCCCCTCTACTAGGCATCTGTGAGCGCTAGGAGGGTTGCCCTTACAGTGGTGGCTTGGACTTCTGACTAGGAATGGGGTCTTTGGGTGCTGGGAGGAGCTTGACTACATTGAACACTGGGTGTAACCAAGCCATTGACCTGTCATGACCACAATTTAGGCCATTACATTGTTTCTTCTCCAAACCACAATCCCCGAATGCTTCCAAAAACCTCCTTCAGAAATCCAAAACAACCCTTCCTCTATTCTTCACATATATTCAATCTGGTCACCCAATCCAGTTCATCAATCACTCCAATTGATGTTTAGTGAAACAGTCACGAAACAGTCACTGATCAGGTCCAATCATGATCTTCTTTTAGAAAGAACCACCCTGACTATCCCCATCTTTCACAATGAACTTATGGATTGAGTCATTCATATTCAACCAAAGCTTACGATGACATCTCATATTGTTAGACTCTATGATATGGATGTTCTAGACCCTCAGGATAACCCTCCAAAGGATTTAGGGATGGTTGTCTTTACCCAAAGAGCCATACAATTTGGAAACATGTTTCAAGAGCTATTGTTGGTCCATTAATGTTTGTCTTCATTCACAATTTTCCTACCTCCCTTTTTCTTTGTTTTCCATGGCCTTTAATTAGTATACATGTACCTTGGCCACTTTCTGACCCTCATGGACTTTCTCCCATTCGCTCTCCCTTCCGAATCATTTAGTATATAGCTAGCACATTCGCATGTATATTCCCTAGTTCAATTATTGTACGTCTACTTGATTGTTCTACCTCATCTTGCCAACTTGTCATGAACTACCTTGAACAGCAACTTTACATTTGAGTGAGTACTCTAAACCTCATTTATATTAGTTTAGACACACTTCGAAAGAATGTGAAACCATGGGCTGTAATCGACATGAACTGCAAAGTTCATTTGATCAACGAGATAGAACCCTTTCGGAATATCTATCTCTTTGGAACTATGCACCTTTTCACAAGCCTTCTGAAGGCCACTCACTTTTACTGTAGGACTTCTATTCACTTTTGGATATCATTCTATGACTATTAGAAACATTTCCAAACATTATGACTAGCACTACATTCATCTATGACTTTTATCCTTCATAATTGAATTCTGACATGACCGTGGTATGTGTTGTGTCCAACCTTCCGTTGGATAACATATGGCCCGAGGTAGCAGTGTGTGAGTTTTGGGGAAGGTTGGGTCATCTGAATGTATGAAGCATCTAGAAATACTTGGTCGCCTACCTTGTATTCTGGAGCTAGGGTTTGGCATTGGTTGTAGTACTGAGCCATATCATGCTTCGCTTTGGTCAGTGCTGACTTGGCTTCCTCTAACGATTTCTCCATCCGGTCTTTGAACTCATTCACAGTCTCCATGTGGGATTCGGGCTGCCTCGGTTCAAATTCCATCTGAGGATGTCAGCCTGTGTCCAACATGAAAGGTGTCTCTTGGGTCGCAGAGTGTATGTGGTTGTTATATTGGAACTCTGCGAGAGGGAGGAGTTCATCCCAATCATCTTGGCATTCATCAACAAAGATCCAAAGGTACTGCTCGAGTTCCTGGTTAACATGTTTGGTCTGTCCATCAGCCTGTGGGTGATAAGCTGTGGTGGCTGTGAGCTTGATACCGAGTAGTTGGTAAAGTTCTCGCATGAACTCCGAGACAAATTGTGGGCCTCGGTTGGAGACAATCTGTCTTGGCAATCCATGCAGCTTCCAAATGTGCATGAGGTAGAGCCAGGTGGCTCCTAATGCTGTGACTGTGGTGTTGGTTGGAAGAAGTAGGCCCATTTGCTCACCGAGTCTACTACATTCATGATGGCATCAAACCCTCAGGCCTCCTGGTGTTTGACAATGAAGTCAACACTAATGGTATCCCATCGGTGCTCAGGGATCGGTAGTGGTTGGAGCTCACCCATTGGTGCACTCCTTTGTGCCTTAGTGCAAAGGTATAGGTCACAGGTTTTCACATACTGTCCAATGTACCTGGACATCTGTGGCCACCAGTAGTTCCGAGACACAAGTGTCAGAATCCAAATATCAGTGATGAAAGTTGTAGATGAGTGAGGTGTTAGTGATTCTGTCTGGAAATGTTTCCAATGATAATAGAATGGTATTCGAAATTGAAGATAAATCCTACAGTAAAAGTGAATGACCTTCGGAACGTTTGCGAACAACATGCATAGTTCCAAAGAGATAGAGTTTCCGAATGGATTCTATCTCGTAGATTGAATGAACTTCACAGTTCATGTTGATCACAGTCAATGATCTCACATTCTTTGAAGTGGGTTAAACTAATAAAAGGAAAATTAGAGTGCTTACTTAAATATGTAGTTGTTGTTCAAGGTGAGTTGAAGATGAGTTGGCAAATATGAGCAGAGAAATCAAGTTGACATACAATAATTGAACTAGGGAACATACATGTGAATGTGTTTAGCTATATACCGAAGGGTTCGGAAGAGAAAGCGAATGGAAATGAGTCCGTGAGGATCGGAAAGTAGCCAAGGTACTGTCAGAATCCAAATCATAGCAATAAATGTTGTGGATTAGTAAAAGTGTTCGGAAACATCCCTAATAGTAATAGAGTGGTTTTGGAAAGCAAATGGAAATCCTACAGTAAAAGCGAAAGACTTTCGGAACGTCTGCGAATAAAGTGCA
>QMFG01009423.1:0-13825 GCA_003314545.1 Ramaria sp. MG151 | reverse complement strand
AGCCAACTCATAAAACCTTTGAAGATTTGACTAACATAATGAGTAATCCTGCAACGTAGCTTTTAGGCGATGTATCCTTATGTAAAGTGAAAAGACGGACCTGTGTGTTCCTTGACTGACATACGCCCAGGTGAAATGAACAAAAATAATTAATATGAGGGCTCAGAGACGTACTGTTAAAGGGTCCGGGGTTCAGATAACGGAACCAACCACGTGTCGGGATTACTTTAGCCATGAAATTTCCCAGAATATAAGACATAAGGAGGAGGAATAATTGAGCAACGCTGGTCATCATGTCCTCATGTCCTCATATAATATTTCTTTAATTCTGAAAGCCACGTACTTGACGATTTGTGGCTTGAAGCTAATGGATGAGGCGACCAGTTTGTTAAGTGATGCCTACAATAGGAGAGAGAGGTTACTGGTATATCTGTGCCAACACGCTTCCAAATGCGCTGAGACCAAGACCGAGGAACCAGAATCGAAAAGTCAAGGCAGGTTGTGAAGGATCATCTTGTGTAGATAATACCTGTCAGAGTCGATGAGTTGTAATGTTGCGAAAAGCACTAAAGGGTGACTCCGTTGACCTTAACAGCCACATCTTGAGCATAATCTGTGACCAAAAAGTCTCTCTGGTCAGCCGAAATGGCTTGGTTCTTCTCCAATTCCGCGACTGCCACGGACGTGGAGTCGACTTTTTCAGATTCTGGTTGTTTCTCGTCTTCCAAATGCTTAACGGAATTCATAATCCCAATAGTCTGGGAGGGTGCTTGCTCTCGAGAGTGGGTTCAGAAATCGGGGTCAGGCAGAGTCAGGTGTCGTATGACTATTTGTACCTCGCAGAAGATGATTATAACCATCGATAACGCCTCCCCTCTGCAATTCCAAATGCCGTTAACTGAAGGGCTCCTGTAGGACCACTGTGCCTGCGAGGCCACACTGAAACGCATTAAAGGTACGGCACGCAGTTGCCATTATATATGCTATGACCTGATAAAGAATGCCGAGGAAGCATATCCTGGAAGCACGTCATATGCGTAGTATGAATGTCGCTAACAAGTCTAAAGGCACTCCGGAAAAAGGGAGAAATGAGGGCGCAACTCGAGACAACAGGTGGGAAGTTGCGCACTCCCACCCGAAGGAGATAAATTTCACGTTGTCGACATTTGAAGGTAGAGACACGGAGCGGACTCTCAGAGGGTGCCAGGGGTGACAGCAAAGAACGAAGCATCTCGTGAGCCTTTCCAAGAAGAGCCCAGTACACCTACCCATGCATGCAGATTAACAAACATTCATGCTCAAACACCCACAAACCTCAAACAGACACAAATATACGTCAGTACCTAAGTGAATGTTTCCAATGCACATGGACAGGCACTGAAGATCAGTGTCTCAATCTACTTTGGGACAGCTGCAGACTCACCCCCATTGTTTGATCTTTTGTCCATTTACTCTCTTTCTTCTACCATATCAAAAATTGTTGACTATGCTCAATGTAGTTCTGGATTGTTTGACTGTAAGCGACGTTGTTCTTGTCATTCCACTCGTCCTGGAGTTTCTCAAGTGCGGCCGTGAGATCCACAAACACGAAGCTTGACGCGACGAACAACGAGCACCTCAAGGCACACATAAGATGATGAGGTTATTCCATACCCTCGGCACTGCTTCTATGCTTCCTCAAGAAGGCCGAGAAGGGAGAAGGGATGGGTCCGAATCTGGTCGTTTATGGCACCAAGAATGTGCGAGCGGTGAGTTCTGACGTTTTCATAATTATTCTCATAAAGTGTGGATCTAACCATGGTGGTGGTATAGGTTGATGCTGCTATCATCCCAACTGTGAGTCATTCTCCCGTAAAACTAGAAGCCTTCCGGTTTGATTAACACCTACTTTCCCTGTAGCAAATCTCTGCCCACACTCAAGACACTATGCTCGCTCTGGTTGAGAAGGTAAGATCTTACCAATCGTTTGGTTTGCATATTGGCAATGGGTATCTGCACAAGGCTGCTGACTGCGTGTAGCCTTTGTTTCTCTGTTGTCATCTCGAGAAATATATGGATTTTTTTTCATACATTGTTTCTAGAATTATAATGTTAGTAGGGAAGACGAGTATTTCATATGAACCAGTTGACTCACTGCCCACTTAAATCATTTTACTGCTTTTGGAAAAATTATGGCAAGTTTCCGAATACGCATGCTCAAGATAGTCCGTACCTGAAAGGGAATCGTGAACAATCAGTGACCCTTCGGCCTTCCCATCATGATCGGTAGGGAGAAAGGTCACGTCATATAAGGTATGGGGGCCTTTGCACATCGAGGGAGGCACTGAAGGGTCAGCAGCTGGAAGGGGATGATGCGGAAGACTGTCCATGCTGTGGATAATAACGGTTTGTTATGATCCAGCATGGCTCACGAGGACGAAAGAACAAGAAGGAACTGACTGGTGAAAAATTAAATGGAAGTGAAATCGTCCAATCAAAATTAGCAAACGCTGAAAGCCACCCTTTTGACAGAACATAAAGGGACTGAAAATTGAATACTCGCGCTTAATACCCCGCAGTATCAGAAGGAACAATAGGCATAAAGAAGAAGAAGATAGCTAAATCGATGCACAGATTGTCTGGACGAGAAGAGAGTAGAATTGCAATGGAGGAGTGGTTTGAGAAGACGCCCAAGTTTTATCCTGGTCAAAGAGATTAAAAATGTCGCCACAACTCTCATGTGTATTTAAGGGTGGTTATCAACGATAGATGGTGGCAGGCGCGAGTATTCTCTATCGATGGAAGCAAATTTCTTATTGCCTAGGTTCTGAGTCGGATATGGTGCCGGGAAAACTGGTGAGTAAATTATCAATATTTCTGCGATTGATTGTTATTTTATACTTCACAATTGTCCAAAAGTCACCAAGGCTACAAGACTATACAAAGAAGTTGTAAAATGTTTTACAAACTAACCGTGACTTCGGCGGCAGAGACGCTTTGTGACATCGGCGCCGTCTCCACGCAACCACAGGAGACCTTCTCTTGGTGCCCTCCCTCTCAGTACTATCTGTCCATGGCGAACATCTCCCCTGGGAATGCTGTCGGTACTACTAGCACTAGCCTTTCAGAACCATCTATTCGCATACTGTCTCTAGATGGAGGTGGAACTCGCGGCCTCTCCTCCCTCATTGTCCTTCGTGATCTTATGGAAAAGGTCGCCGCTCAGAAAGGCATCATCCCGCATGACCTCATTCGCCCTGCCGAGTACTTTGATCTCATTGTCGGCGCAGGTACCGGTGGTATCTCTGCCTTGTTCCTCGGTCGCCTCCAAATGACCGTAAACGAAGCCATCATTGCATATCAGCAGGTAGCCAAAGCAGCCTTTCAACCCCCAACCATCCTTTCACGGGTACTCCACCAGAGGAGATCGTCACACTCATCTTTGGAGCAACATCTAGGCGATATCATACAAAGATTTCTCAACAACCGCGATGCGCCTCTGTTTAATCCTGCAGGGGACACTTCCACATGTCGCACAGCTGTTCTCGCTGCTACAAATGCCGATGCTGGTGCACCGCCCCATATATTCCGTTCCTATGCGAGTTCATTCCCACCTTCTCCGTTCACCGTCTCTCAGGTGGCACGCGCCGCCATCGCCTTAGCAGAGCGGTCTTCATCTATCTCACTCGGGAATCCTCCGGTGCAATTCATCAATGCCAGTATGGTTGGTCATAACAATCCAGCTGATATTGCATGTGTGGAAGCTGGGATAATTTGGCCTAGGTGTAGGATTGCATGCCTGGTTTCCTTGGGTACGGGCCTCCAGCGACTTGTGCAAATGGGGGGTGCATGGAGGAAGCGCATTGAAGCCTGCGAACGAATCTTACAGGATTGTGAAAATGTGCATCGTACAGTGTACCAGAACAGACTCCAAAGGAGGATGGCTTACTTCCGATTTAACGTCTCTCATGGCCTTCAGGACGTTGATATCAGGGAATGGACACAGTCAGGTGCTCATGGGTGCATTGCAGGAATAACTTCAGGCTACCTCCGGGATCCCGAGATTATTGACTCTTTGGATTCTTGTGCCAGGTCATTAATCTGTGAGCAAACATTTAAGACATTGTGGGCTATGCTAAATGACTTGATAGCTGATACCACTCGGAGCAACATATCTACGAAGATTGGCATTGGGAAAGTTCCCAAGCACCTGTGTACGTATCCGGTTCAGCTGATATACTTATTCACTATAGAAAATTCCAACCACTTCAAAATCCGGCACCTGAAATTTTTCATGGGCGACAAGAATTTGTTCAACAAGCAGTTACAATGCTTCTGAATGAGTCTGCTGCTCGACTTGCAATCCTTGGGCCTGGTGGCATAGGGAAGACATCCATCGCACTTAGTATCCTGCATGACAGCGATGTTAAAACAAAGTTTGGAGACAGCTCACGCTTTGTATCCTGTGAGGGCCTTACCTGTGCCTCACTTGTGGATACTTTATGCATTGCATTTGGATTGCGTAATCTCTCTGGGGACAGGCTGAACGACCTGCTGGCATTTCTGATGCACACTCATGCAACTCAAGCTCTGCTTCTCATTCTGGACAACTTTGAGACAGTGCGGGACGTAGATCCCGCTGAGAGTGAGGGACTCCTCAATGCACTTGGACAAGTGCCTCTACTATCCCTTGTGATAACCATGAGAGGTGCAAAATATCCTGCTGGTTTACAATGGACAAAACCCTTCTTATCTATGGTAGAAAAACTTGATCCTGTGGCAGCTCGACAAGTTTTTCTTGATATTTGTGGAAGGGATGACGACAAGCTAGATGAATTGCTCCTAGCATTGGATTATGTACCTCTAGCTGTCACTCTGATGGCACATCTAGGATTTATCCTCAGACCAACACAATTGCTAGAGAAATGGCACAAAGAGAAAACAGGCCTGCTAAGCCATCCTCATGACCATGGTCATCTGAGAAATGTTGATGTTTCTATTCAGATATCTATAGAAAGTGGTCAGATGCAATCAAATCGAGCAGCACTCCAGCTTTTGAGCATTATAGCACTTCTTCCAGGTGGTCTGTATATGGAGGACTTAGCTACCATTACTCCTAGAATAAGGGAGCATGACCTAGCCCTGATCACTCTCCTTCATACAGGACTTGCACATGTCGACATTGTTGGCATTGTTCATGTGCTTGCACCAGTTCGTGCATATGTCACACAGTATTACAAACCTAGCTCTGATCATCTAAAGGATATGCAGTTATATTACTTCAAATTGGCAAAACTTGGTACAAAGCAGCCTGGTAATGCTGACTATACAGCTGCAGTTTCAGTTCTGCAAAAAGCAGAGACTAATATGGAGGCTGTCCTTACAAAAGCTTTGGAAGATAAGAAAGAGCTAAGGCCTTGTCTTGAAGCTGCCCTGAATTGGACAAAGTACTTATACTTTCAACAGCCTCGGATGTCTATTATTCAGCTAGCTGTGAAAGTAGCTGAGATTGAACAAGAGGAGGATTTGTTAGCACTGTGCCTACAGAGCCTTGGTGACATTCTGTATATACTTAATCAGTATGATACTGCTCAGAAAATGCTATTAGCAGCTCAGACCAAGTTTGAGGATATTGGATCTCATCTAGGAGCTGCACAGTGCCTGCAGAGACTTGGTGATATCAAGTACATGCTCAATCAATATGATACTGCTCAGCAGATGCTATCTGCAGCTTGGACCAAGTTTGAGGATATTGGAGACCAATTGGGAGCTGCACAGTGCTTACGAAGCCTTGGTGATATTCAGCGCATGCTCAATCACTATGATATGGCTCAGCAGATGCTATCTGCAGCTCAGACAAAATTTGAAGGTATTGGAGATCAACTGGGAGCTGCACAGTGCCTGCAGAGCCTTGGTGATATCCAGCGCATGCTTAACCACCATGACACTGCACAGAAGATGCTATTGGCAGCTCAGAGCAATTTTGAAAGTATTGGATCTCAGATGGGAGCTGCCCAGTGCCTGCAGAGGCTTGGTGACATCCAGGGTATGCTCAATCACTATGATGCTGCTCAATGGATGCTATCTGCAGCTCAGACCAAGTTTGAAGATATAGGATCTCAACTAGGAGCTACACAGTGTCTGCGGAGCCTTGCTGATATCCAGTCCATGCTCAATCACTATGATGCTGCACAACAAATGCTATTGGCAGCTCAGACCAAGTTTGAGGAAATTGGATATCAGCTGGGAGCTGCACAATGTCTGCGGAGTCTTGGTGATATCCAACGGATGCTCAATCACTATGATACTGCTCAGCAGATGTTATCTGCAGCTCAAACTAAGTTTGAGGATATTGGAGATCAACTGGGAGCTGCACAGTGCCTACAGAGGCTTGGTGATATCCAGTATATGCTCAATCACCATGATGTTGCTCAGCAAATACTAGCCTCAGCTCAAACCAAGTTTGAGGATATTGGATCTCAGCTTGGAGCTGCACAGTGCCTGCAGAGGCTTGGTGACATCCAGCGCATGCTCAATAACCATGATGCTGCTCAGAAGATACTATCTACAGCTCAGGCCAAGTTTGAGAGTATAGGATCTCAACTGGGAGTTGCTCAGTGCCTGCAAAGGCTTGGTGACATCCAGTACATGCTCCATCATTATGATACTGCTCAAAAGATGCTATCTGCAGCTCACACCAAGTTTGATGATTTTGGATCTCAACTGGGAGCTGCAGAGTGCTTGCAGATGCTTGGTGACATCCAGTACAAGCTCAATCACCATGATACTGCTCAGCAGATGCTATCTTCAGCCCTGGCCAAATTTGAGGGCATTGGAGATCAGCTAGGAGCTATGCAATGCCTGCAGAGACTTAGTGATATCCAACACATACACAATACTGCTAAGGAAATGCTATCTGTGAGTTAGACCAAATTTGAAGGTAGTAGAGGTTAGCTTAGAACACAATGAAATTTAGTATATACTTACAGTTCCTGTGTGTACATAGGATAGAGTTACAGACAATACCAAATACATTACACTCTCTATTCCTTCTATGTTTATTGATATTTTTTTCAAAAATTTCAGAAATTTTACTGAGAACCCTTCAAGTTCATTCTTTTATTTTCTGTACTATCATCCATGCAACCCCCTTATCTTTGCTTCTATGTTAAGTATACACAGGCATCCTAGCATTTCAGTCAGAGCCAGGAGTTGTCCCATATAGGTGTAAAAGGGCAAGCTGGAGTGTATATGCAGATGAGACATGTTAGGGAACAAACTGTATCTTCCCTTTTTCCCTTTCATCCCATATTATATTCCTCCCATCCCTTGTCTTATGTTCTTTTCTCTCTTTTCTATCCTTCCCTAGCACTAGTTGCTCTTATTTGCCCTTGTTTGGTTGCCAGTAGCTATATAGCTAGTTGCTTAGTTGAAGGGATCCTTACCATTATCTCTTTGGATCTCCTTAACAGCCACCTAGTGTGATCATTTGTGGGTAGCTTGGGGTTGAAGTTCCCTTGCAGGCCTTGGCAGGTCATTGGATGGGTTGTACCTCTCCATTAGGTCTGCCAGCATGCATATCCCACACATAATTGAGGTTGCCTTTACAGTAATAAATGTGATGAGAATAATTTTATAAAAATGAATTTATAGTTTGTTTATTTTTCTCTTTATTATATTTGTTTTTGATTTGTATTTTGTAAGGCACTTGAATCAACAGCTGTTGATTGTCTAAGCAGATGTATACTGATGTATACAAGGCACTGATGTGGGATCAAAATCTCAGCATCTAAAGCTCATGTGTAATAGTACATGAGTGTAGATAAGATACAAATGATGAGTTTTTGGCTTTCTAATAATTCCAGTAGACAGCTTCTTGTCTGAAAGAACAGCCAGTGATAATTCTTTATCAGAGGGATGATAGCTAAACAATGTAGGAATCAAGGAGACAATTAATCACACTATTGAGATTTTACTGCCTTGATTTTTGTGTCAGAACTACAAGAATATTTAAGTGTTCTACCTACTGTGATGTGTTTAATGAGTAAAAATCATCAGGGTGATGGGACAATTTTGGAATATGTTATGGAAGTGGGGGGATGATATGTTTGAAACAGGGTCATTTACAAGTAATCTATTGGAAAATACTTCTAGCTTTGTTTGAGTTGTCTGAGAACTACAGGCTGAATGGTCAACATAATTTTTATATGACAAAACAAAGAAAAAGATATGAAACAAGCTGATGGCAGGTTTGGTTGTCTGCAGCCATCCCAAATGGAATGCAGGCACCAGTGGCTTGGTAATAATTCAGTTCCAGTCCATACATGTTGGAAATGTTTGCTAAGTCCTATAGACTTCTTTTGGTAGCATTGATGCTTGTGTGTGATTGACCATGTGTGAACAAACATGGCTGTATGTATGCAGTTGTCCATGGGTCCATAGGGTATGCATTGCTGTGGTTTTTGGTCTGTGAGTTGAAATGGTTTGTTCCTTGAGTGTTGAGCTATGTGTATGTATTTTGATTTATTGTTTAGTCCTGTATTTTGATTTATCGTTCAGTCCTGTATTTTTTTTCTTTCTTTTTTTTCTTGATGTGAGCTGTGATTATGTAAGCTTAATTGAGAATATACATTAAAATACAGGACATACCTGCATACTCCCTGTTAAGAACTGAGTTGGAGCGGAGGCAGAGTTAGGTTTGGGACTCAAGGTAGAGTCGACTGAGGTTTGGGGTCGGGTTGCCGAGGAGGGCCAAGGCTCGGCAAATGGGTTGAGTGGGACTTGGCTTCAGCTTATGTGCTGTGCCAGCTCAGAGTCCTGTCCTGTATTTCGGATGAGGCCTGAGGTCACCTGAAGTTCGGGCGTGACCTTTAGCGAGGGGAACAAAGGAGCGTAAGAATTAAAGCAGAATGTATTTGGGTATCTTAGTCAATATCAGAACTGACTGTCATGTACATGGATAAGTGGCTTATATACAAGAAGGTTTGGGGATCGGTGACCAAATGACCGAGGTCAGGGTTGTAAGCTACGAAGGGAAAAGATCAAATGTGAGGTATGAATGGGTGAAACATGATGGTTGGGGGTTCGGGCCCGGAGGCCCGAGGTCTCGGGAATCGGTTGGGGATGGGCTCTGACACTCCCCCTCAGTGCTGCCCACAGAGGAGTTAGCTACTCAATTTACATCCTACCTGTTATTTTATATTTTTGATGGAGCTTATTAATAAGAAAATAAATTGAAATATTTATTGATTTTGTTTTGTATTTTGTTTGAGCTTTTATTTGATTTTTATTGAAGATTGTGCAAAGTGAGCTTTCTGTTGAGTCAAATAGATCACTTGAATTGAGAGCAAATGGTCAGTGACAATTTGCTAACAAAGAGACAGTTGTAGAGAGATCAAGCTAGAGACTCAGAATTTTTAAAAACTGAAATAAAACTTTATTTATTTCTTGAATGGACGAGTGCCGCTGAAGATGTGCAACAGACACTGTTGAAAGAACACACAATGGACTTATATTTCTTGAGTTTTTCTATCTTTCATTCTATTTTTCTTTTATCTTTTATCACACAGACACTACCATAATTCCAATCATATCTCATTCTATTCTTCATCCTTTCCTATTTACAACTACCATACACGAGACGCGCCCAGATCCATACGCGAGTACCCTGAGACACGAGCACCGAGTCGCATCTAGAACACACACGAACGATCCGTACACGAGACGCGCCCAGATCCACACGCGAGTATCCTGAGACACGAGCACCGAGCCGCATCGAGAACACGAGCCGCGAGACATACCACAAACGAGATACCGAGAATCACGCACCGAGAAATACAAAACGAGACATATTGAGGCATATGCGAGACACGAACACCGAGGCGCACCGAGAGCACGAGTCGAGACGAGTCGAGACACAGTGAGAAAACACGAGCCACATACGAGACAACGAGACACATCCCGAAACACTACCCTTTCTTCTCGAACACAAGCTCACGGCTCTAGAACGGACGATCATGCCAAGCCCACGGCTCGAGAACAATGACCGTGTCGGCTCCACTGCAGACGGCAAAGGAAGGATCGGATAATGCGAGATTGACCGCGAGACTTTAGTATAGGATTTGGACAATTTTCACATGTATGGACTGAGATTTTCTCCTGACATTTTATGTATATAAGGACTACCAAAGTAGCTACAAATTAAAGCTGTATCTTCGAGTGTACAAGACCAGCAACGAGTTCTAAGCTGTATCTTCGAGTGTAAAAGACCAGCAGCGAGTTTTAAGCCTTTATCCAAGTTCTCTCCTCACTATTCTTCTATCTTATTACGGGACTTTCAAGTCCAACGAGTCTATATCACTACTTCTATTCGACGCTCGACGAACGAACGCTTTTCAACGCTCGCCCATTCGACGCGACATCGAACGATTCGCCGACGCGTCACCGCCGCACGCTCCAAACTCGTCACGTGATCGACGCGTGAATCACGAACGCGTCAACATTGCGACGCGACTACGCGTCACAAACGCGACAACAATAATAATACTAATACTTTATTTTATTATTTAACAATTAAATCCCCTGACCTCTTAATAGACACGAGCCCCGATTGATGATCTAGAGATCTCGTGATCAATTTAGATCGTAATAGCGCCGGGTGTCAAAGGACCTGGGAATTCAGCCTGGATGCAGGGTCAATGAAGATAGGTGTCGAAAGTTCGCCGTACGAAGGATCGACTCGATGTGTATAGCGCAAATAGAGTAGGAATATCAATATGTCAAAAGAAAATTGATAAGTCCTGAGGAGATTGCAGATAAGAGGCAACTACAAGCCAATTTGCTGAAAAGACTTAAAACAAGGAATGTGGTGAACGGATTTTACAATCAGTTACATATTTTCGTACTACATTGGCAGTACATATACAAATATTCATGACCAAATGACAACGAGACATGGAACAATTAACTAGGGGGTTTTTACATGTGTTAAGGTACAAAATAAGCGGCTATGTATTCAGAAGGGTGGATTGAGTATGAGAACGCAGGGCCGAGGGTAGATAGATTGGAAACTATACTAGGGGTTTGGGGCATGTGATTGTGGAGTAGGATATGAGACAGGGTAGAGGGGAGATATAATACAATAAAATTAGAAAAATTAGAAATAGGCGGCACCTGACATATCAACTGATATCCCCTAAATTTCCATTGACTTGTGATTGGATAAATACCCATACATCACGGAATTAACGAGGGGTACTGTCTCAGAGGTGAGATAAAATGTTTCAGGTGTGTTGGAGCAGCATCATCGGTGATGCTGCTCGGTCTCGTATGCCTGGAATTGTTTATCTCCTGATTTCATTGGGAATTCAAAGGTCTTCATTGGTGGGTTGTTTTGATGTTTTTTTGTATATTATTTGATCATGTAAATGACCGTATATATGTGCAACGAATGCTATGGCGTCTGATGTTCGCATCGATTACATAATCTGTGGAAGGGCAATCAGACGTCATATAATATAAATGACAAGAATATGGGAGACTTTGTGGAGTTTTACTGCCCTAGATTATACCGAGAACTACAAGCGTATTTAAGGAAAAAAGTTAGCTAGTGAGAGTCCTTTGTGAATCCAGAAAAATAATAGGGTGATGGAGCAGTTCTGGGGTTGCAATCTACATGAGGGATAAAATGCACAAATATGTAACTAGAACCTATCTAAAGCACCTGAAACCGATCTGTGTGCTATGAGAACTACAAAACACGTGTGCAACAATTATTTTCAACTGAAAGAACAGAGAAAAAGACAGAGAAAAAATCTGAAACTTCATTTCGAAGCTTCGGGCACTTGTCCAAATGAAATGGAACTGATCGGCTTCGTTTGGGGATCAGTGATGATAGGGGTAACTTGAAATGGTAAATAAAATGCTTCATGTGCGTTTGGAAGTGTTTCAGATACATGTGGCTGCCAATCGTTGGCTATTTGAGCCCGTTCGTGTCCAAACACATACATGTGTGTGTTTGTGCTCACATGGGCTCGGGGCTGCTTCACTGGTTGATTCTAAAAATATAAACAGAATATGTTCTAAAGCCTGAAGCTTTGAATTGAGGTTAGTAATATTTTTTATGTTGTTTTTCTGTTTTTATTCAAGACGGCATCACTGATCCATCAGTAGATTACATAATCTTGTATCGCATGGTAGATAGATAATAATAACACTTATGTAATCAGCTTGCATCAAGAAAAAGAAATAAAGAATGAAAGACACAGGATCAAACACAAAATTAAAGCACAAACCCAGAGTTCAACACTCAAAGAATCAATCCACTTGACTCACAGACTAAAAGTCATGGCAACACACACCTCACAGACCCACAAATGACCACATATATGCAGCAATGTTTGTCCACCAACAGTCAACCACACACAAGCCTCAATGGATAAGCAATAGCCACCAAAGGATATCAATAGCCCTTGGCAAGTGTTTCCAACTCGCATGGACCAGAACTGAATCATAATTGAGCCACTGGTGCCTCATCCTGTTTGGGACAGCCATGGACAGCCAAACCCACGTCTGTCAGGGGACAACCTGTTTTCACCAAGCCCTCCATCTCCAAGGCCCCTACACAGGCGAAGCGCAAGTCCGAGGCGCGAGAACCTCGGTCCGAAGCCTCGGGTCATTGACCCGAAGCCTCCAAACACAAACCCGAAGTCTCGGGCCTCTAGTCCGAAGCCTCGGACCCCCCGAGACCTCAGCCAACCTCGAGGTGGAACTCGAATAGTCGATCCGAACCTTCGGCCCGACATCCGACCTTCGTCAGGGTCGAAGTGCCTTATGGGGATAGAAGTCGGGCAGGGTTGACAGCGCGTAGGAGCGCCCCTGGTTGGGCGTTAAGTAGTCGTATATAGTTTTTTCACTAGTAGTGGGGATCCCTAGACTTTTCTCTTTGGATTTCCCCTCTACTAGGTGAGAGTTCCTTCACTGTATATTCTTATACATATATATATCTCTTTGGATTTCCCCTCTACTAGGTACCTACGGGCGCTAGGAGGGTTGCCCTTACAACGTCCATTTGTTTCACATCTTTTCCCTCCCTTTTGTTATATCAAAACCATGATGATCATTCAACCTGTAGTTCTGAAATAGCTTAAAAGAAGCTACAAGTATTTTTCAATAGATTACTTGTACCTAACCCTGTTTCAAGCACATCACCTCCCCACTTCTATAACATAATCCAGAATCATCCCATCACCCTGGACCTTTTTACCCTCATTAGATAGATATCACAGCAAGTAGAATACTTAAATACACTTGTAGTTCAGATACAAATACTAAGGCAGTAAATCTCCAAAGAGTGGGCAGGTATTTGTGCCTACATACTATAAAGGATAGATTACAGTACCAACACAGTCAAATACATAAAATACTGGTAAGAGCCCCTTATCATCTACTACAATGTTGCTATCAAAGAAGCCAAACCAGAAAGGTATATGACCATCCTCCTATGGCATGCTCCTGCCTGGCCTCCAATAGCACCTATCAACATATCAAGAGATTGCTGTCACGATCACAATATGGACACCTCACCTACATCATTGTCCTTCCGAACCAATCCTTCCGAATGGATCTTCCGAATTCCGAATCACCCTTGTATCAATGTTTCACATACATTTGATCCGGTCACCCAATGCAGTTCAGGAAACCCTCCATGAAGTTTAGTGAAACAATCAATAATCAGGTCCGATCATAATCTTTTCTGGAAAAGAAGCACCATGACTATCTCCATGACTATCCCCATCTTTTCCAATGAACTCATTGATTGAGTTGTTTCTATTGTGTGGAAGCTTGC
>QMFG01009410.1:0-16825 GCA_003314545.1 Ramaria sp. MG151 | reverse complement strand
TATCTCTGTCTGCAGTATCAAATTTTAATATTTTCTCCTATCTACAACTATCCAATAGTAACAACAGCACTCCTATGCACTGTCAACCCTACCCGACTCCTATCCCCATAAGGCACTTTGACCCTGACGAAGGTCGGATGTCGGGCTGAAGGTTCGGATCAACTATTTGAGTTCCACCCCGAGGTTGGCTGAGGTCTCGGGTGGTCCGAGGTTTCAGACTAGAGGCCCGAGACTTTGGGTTCGTGCTTGGAGGCTTCGGGTCAAGGACCCGAGGCTTCGGACCAAGGTTCCCGCGCCTCGGACTTGTGCTTCGCATGTGTAGGGGCCTTGGAGATGGAGGGCTGGGTGAAAATAGGTTGTCCCCTGACAGGCGCTCTCTCATTCTTTCGCCCATGTTGACCACTCCTGTACCCGAGACTACAGCTGAATGACCTGTGTGGCTATTACAAGAGATGGAGGAGCTGGAAGCGCAGGAGAGGGCTGAGGAGGCCAAAAAGAAGGCCGAGGAGGAGGCCTGAGAGAAGGCCGCGGAGGAGGCCTGAAAGAAGGCTGAGGAGGAGGAGCGAGTGAGGGCTGAGGAAGCCCAGAAGAAGGCCAAGGGCCAAAGCTGAGGCTCAGGCAGAGGCTGAGAGGAACAGGCCGTCGGGGCCAAAGCCAAGGAGGAGGCGGGGAGGGCGACACAAGGGCAGCTGACAGCCAAGGCAAAAGGCAAAGGCTGAAAGGCAGCTGAGCCAGAGGCAAGCAGTTCGGAGAGGGTGCAGGTAGTTGGGGTGAGTGTTTATAATTTTTTTTTTCATGGCTGACGTCCCAACAGGAGGTTTGCATCCCATGCAGCTGTTGTTATGAGCGTTGCATGCTGGGCCAGGCAGGGGCCTCATGCATCTGTTGCCGTGAGCGCAAAGTGGCCTGCAAGTGGTCGGGGGCAGCCAAGGAATCGGGCCTGAGGGCCGAGAAGCAAGGGCCACCTGAGGGCTCAGGTGGAATGGAGGAGGGGCTTTCAAAGGAGAAGGCCAAAGGGATTGCACCTGTTGCGGGGCCAGCTGAGGTCACGATACCGAGGGGGGTTTGGGTCTCAGAGGTGCTGCTGGAGCACATCGTTGATGCCCTGGAAGAGGGCAATCACCTCCCAAAGCAGCAAGCCCTCACGGCGAGGCATATGGGGGAGGTCCTGGAGCACGTGCTCCAGGCCTTGAGACAGGGGGTAGAGGCACAGGAGGACGCTGCAATGACCTTTTGGCACATCGAAGGGTCCCTTGGGGAGATTGCTGAGATCAAGCAGTGGGGTCTCAGGGATTCAGATGACTGGGTTCCTCAGACAGGGGACGTGGGATCAGGGGCTTGGGGGGGTTCGGAGGGTGATGTGGATGCCTGTTAAGAACTAGATCTTAGCGGAGGCAAAGTGAGGGTTGAGACTCAAGATAGAGTCGACCGAGGTTTGGGGTTGGGTTGCCGAGGAGGGCCGAGGCTCGGCGAACGGATCGAGTGGGACTTGGCTTCAGCTTATGTGCTGCGCCAGCTCAGAGTCCTGTCCCGTATTTCGGACGAGGCCCGAGGTCACCTGAAGTTTGGGCGTGACCTTAACGAAGGGGACGAAGGAGCGTAGAGATTAAACAAGGTGTATTGGGGTATCTTAGTTGATATCAGAACTGGTTATCATGTACATAAATGAGCGAATTATATATGAGAGGGTTCGGGGATTGGTGACCGAATGACCGAGGTCAGGGTCGTAAGCTATGAGGGGAAGAGATCAAACAGGAGGTAGGAATAGATGAAACGTGATGGTTGGGGATTCGGACCCGGAGGCCCGAGGTTTCGGTCGGGTTCTGACAATGCCGAGGTTCAGGTGGAGAGGGAAAAAGTGACGGAGGAGGAGACTATGAAGTAACTAGGAAAGGAGATAATAATAGTATATGTTTTTTTTTTTTTTTGAGTGGAAGACTTCGGTTCAGGTTTGGGGGTTCAGGTGTTGGGTGGAGGTGTACATGGTGTTGTTTTATATTATTATTATTATTATTATTATTATTATTTGTGTTTAGTGAATTTACCTAAGAAAGAGACCATGTGAGAAAAGAAAAATGAGGGTTCAGGTTATGGGTTCCAAGGTCCAGATTTGGTGGGGTAGGTGGAGTGGAACTTGGTCACAATTTCGGATACCTCATACTCGGGTTCACCATTGATTTTGATGGGCGGTGGTGGAGGCTCGGTTCGGTTAGGAAAGGTGTTCAGGACTGAGGGTTTGAGCATTGAGACGTGGAAGACAGGGTGGACTGCGCGCATGCTGTCCAGGAGCCATTGGTAAGAACTGAGTCGGAGCGGAGGCAGAGGTAGGGTTGGGACTCAAGATAGAGTCGACCGAGGTTTGGGGTTGGGGGGCTGAGGGGGGCCGAGGCTTGGCAAATGGGTTGAGTGGGACTTGGCTTCAGCTTATGTGCTGCGCCAGCTCAGAGTCCTGTCCCATATTTTGGACAAGGCCTGAGGTCACCCGAGATTCAGGCATGACCTTAGCAAGGGGAATGAAGGAGCGTAAGGATTAAAAGTAGGAATGTATTTGGGTATCTTAGTCAATATCAGAACTGACTTTCATGTACATGAGTGAATAGTTTATATACGAGGGGGTTTGGGGATTGGGGACTGAGTGACCAAAGTCAGGGTTGTAAGCTACAAAGAGGAAGATCAAACGTGGAGTGAAAATAAGTGAAACATGGTGGTCGGGAATTTGGTCCTGAAGGCCAGAGGGCTCGGAGGTTGGTCTTGGAATGGATTATGACAGCCATAGGGTGTACAAGTGTGAACCGGGGTGGCTGAGGACTTTGCAGGGGCCAAGGTACTTTTTGGCTAGCTTCTTCGAGGGTCGGGTGGTGCGGAAGAATTGTGCTTTCATGAAGACGTGGGAACCAATTGGGATCTCAGGCGCTGGGTGCCTTTGGGAATCAGCCAAGACCTGGTAGCGAGATTGAGCCAGTTTGATATGCTCTTTCAGTACCTGGTGTAGTTGGTCTAGGTCAATTGCAAAGTCTCGGACCCGAGAGGAGGTGAGATCTCGGTCCACCCCGACCGAGATGTTCGGGTGGTATCCCTTGTTTGCAAAGAATGGTGATATGCCTGTCATGGTGCTCAGGGCATTGTTGTAAGCAAATTTGGTGAGTGGAAGTAGATCTGCCCAATTGTTCTGTTGGTAGTTACTATACACTCAGAGGTATTGTTCCAACGTATGGTTAGTATGTTTGGTCTGACCATCACCCTCAGGGCGATAGCCCGAAGGGAAGTGAAGTATCATGTCTAAGGCCTTACCCAATGATTTAAAGAAGTGGGAGACGAACTCCAAACCTCTATCTGAGGTTACATGCGAGGGTACGCCATGTTTTGAGAAGACATGTAGGACGAAGAGCTTCACAAGGTCAGCTGAGGTGACTTTGTTGTATGTTGGAATAAATATTGCTTGTTTTGTTAGTCAGTCGACTACCACCAGTATTGCAGTGTAGCCAGCAGACCGAGGCAGCTGTTTGATAAAGTCCATGGATATCAAGTTCCAGGGTTGTTCGGGGATCAGGAGCTGTTTGAGGAAGCTGTAGGGCTTGTGATGTTGGGGTTTGGAGCATAGGCATGTGGTACAGGACTTGCAGAACTCATTGACTGAGGTTCGGAGTCCGAGCCACATGTATTCACGCCTGATTGCAGATAGAGTCTTGTTCTGACCAAAGTGTCCCACAAGTATGTGATCTAGTTTATACTGTAATACTCAGAGCCAAAGGTCGTCGGCCTCGGGGATGTAGATTCGGTTGTCGTGTTTCAAGAGTCTGTCTTTGGATCGTGTTCATCTCGGGTTGGAGGTGTCGTCAAGGTGTTTTTAGGCCTCGGGATCTGAGGACAGGTGAGCTTTAATGTCAGCATGGAGTTTTTCGAAGTCTATGATAAGGCTCACACGAAGCGATGGCAGGATCAAGGACATAGCTCGGAGGGACTCGGTGATTTGTTGAGTAGTGAAGATCGGCTGAAGTTTTTGTGGATTAATTGTCGCATAGTTGTTACCCCCCTCTTTAAGGTAGATGTCCCATCGTCTAGTTAAAGCATCAGGCTTCACATTGAGCTTGCCTGGCTGAAACCAAATTATGAGGTTAAATTGCAAGAAATATTCGGACCGGTGGGCCTGTCTTCGGGTGGGCAGTTTTGTAGTCGAAAGGTATTCCAGGTTTTTGTGGTCAGTAACAACATCTATTGGGGCTGTGGGGCCCTCTAGATAGTGTTGCCAACATTTAAAGCCTCAAAGATTGCTAACAGCTCTTTGTCGTGGACGTTGTAGTTGAGTTTGGTGCCCGAGAACATCCAAGAATGGAAAGTGATCGGGTGGATCCTGCCGTCCAGGGTGTAGGTTGACAGGATGGCGGTGAGCGCATAGTCTGAGGCATCGCTTTCCACAACCAGTTGTTGGTCGGGGTCCCAATGTGCGAGGATCGGGGCCAAGGTGAAGGCTTTCTTTAGTGTTTCAAACACTGTGTCACAATCACAATATGGACACCTCACCCATATCATGGATCCTCCGAACCACCTCTTCCAAGCAGGTTGTCCGAACCCCAAACCGTCAACACCCCAATTACATCATTTTCATTCAACAACCTGCTTCTTCATCAGTTTTCCTGCATCAATCTATCAATGTTTAGTGAAACACATTGTTGGGCAAGGGTAATCATAACCTTTTCCAGAAAGAACCACCCTCACTATCCCCATCACTATCCCCATCTTTTTCATTATCTTCATTGATAGAGTTGTTTCTATTCTTTGGAAGCTTGCAATGACATTCCATATTATTAGACTCTATAATATGGATGTCTCAGGCCCTCAGGATCATCCTCTGAAGAATCTAGGGGCGGTTATGTTTACCCGAAGAGCCATGCGATTCAGAAACATGTTTCAGGATTGGTTGTTAGTTTGTTTCATCCCCTTTCTTCATGCACAATTTTCCTTCTATCCTTGTTCCTTGTTTTCTATGGCCTTTAGTTAGTATACTTGTACCTTAACTATTTTCCGATCCTCACAGACTCTTCCCCATTCGCTCTCTCTTCCAAACCCTTCGATATATAGCTAAGCACATTTGCATGTATATTCCCTAGTTCAATTATTGTATGTCAACTTGATTCTTCTACTCACACTTGCCAAGTCGTCCTCAACTCACCTAAAAACAACAACTTTATATTTTTTGAGTAAGCACTCCAATTCCACTTTTATTAGTTAAAACCCACTTCAAAGAATGTAAGACTATTGGCTGTGATTGACATGGACTGCCAAGTTCATTCGATCTATGAGATAGAATCCATTTGGAACCTCTATCTCTTCGGAACTATGCATTTCATTCGCAAATGTTCCGAAAGCCATTCGCTTTTACTGTAGGATTTCTATTCACTTTCCAAAACTATTCTATTATCATTAGGAATATTTCCGAACAGATTCACTAACACAACATTCATCTATATCTTTTATCACTGATATTTGGATTCTGACACACTGTTCTGCATTTGTCTGAGAAGTGCCAGGTTGTACCCTTTTGGGTGCATTGGGTGAGTGGTACTGTAATCTCTGAAAACTTAAGAATGAAATGTCGGTAGAAATTGGCAAAGCTGAGGAAGGACTGAATATCTTTAACCTTCTGAGGCTCGGGCCAGTCTCGGATGACTTGAATTTTGCCTTCGGCCATGGTGAGGCCTCTGGACAACAGGATGTACCTGAGGAATTCTACGGTGTGTTTGTGCCATTCACATTTCTTAGCTTTCACATGGAGACTATTTTTTCGAAGCCGTTGAAGCACTTCACGTACATGCTTTTTGTGCTCAGCCAGTGTGTCAGAGTAAATGAGGATGTCATCAAGGTATCAAGGTAAACTACCACACATTTACCAACAAATCTCCCAGGATGTCATTCATGAAATGTTGGAAAGTGTAAGGGCAACCCTCCTAGCACCCGTAGGTACCTAGTAGAGGGGAAATCCAAAGATATATATATGTATAAGAATATACAGTGAAGGAACTCTCACCTAGTAGAGGGGAAATCCAAAGAGAAAAGTCTAGGGATCCCCGCTACTAGTGAAGAAACTACATACGACTACCTAACGCCCAACTAGGGGTACTCCTACATGCTGTCAACCCTGCCCGACTTCTATCCCCATAAGGCACTTCGACCCTGACGAAGGTTGGATGTCGGGCCGAAGGTTTGGACCAAATGTTCGAGTTCTACCCCGAGGTTGGTTGAGGTCTCGGGTAGTCCGAGGTTTCGGACTAGAGGCCCGAGACTTTGGGTTCGTGCTTGGAGGCTTCGGGTCAATGACCCGAGGTTTCGGACCGAGGTTCTCGTGCCTCGGACTTGTGTTCCGCATGTGTAGGGGCCTTGGAGATGGAGGGTTTGGTGAAAACAGGTTGTCCCCTGACATCAGCCCCCTCTGAGAGTGCTGCGTCCTCGAAGCACGAGCTATAATGGTATCAAAGGCTGTCGAGCGAACCCTCCGAGGTGCTCCGGAGTGTGCTTGATAGAACTCTCGGATTTTGTCCAGGGCCGAGACATCTGCTTCTGAAACCCAAGTGTTCTCCTCATACCCATACCCTTCCCATTTGATCAGGAATTGTAGTTGGCCTCTGTGGAACCGACTGTCTAGGATCCGTTCCACTGTGTAGTGCTCGGCCCCATCTACAATTTCAGGTGGGGGTGGTGGCTTGGACTTCCGACCAGGAATAGGGTCTTCGGGCGCCGGAAGGAGTTTGACAATGTTGAACACTGGGTGTAGTCGAGCCATTGATCGTGGTAATTGGAGGCAGTACGCGTTGCGTCCAACCCTCCGTTGGACGACATATGGCCCAAGGTAGCGGTGTGCAAGTTTCGGGGACGGTCGGGTCGTCCGAATGTCCGAAGCGTCCAGAAACACCCGGTCGCCCACCTTGTATTCCGGAGCCGGGGTTCGGCGTTAGTTGTAGTACCGAGCCATGTCATCCTTTGCCTTGGCTAATGCCGACTAGCTTCCTCTAACAATTTCTCCATCCGGTCTTTGAATTCGTTCACCGTCTCCATGTGGGATTCGGGCTGTCTCGGTTCAAATCCCATCCGGGGATGTCGGCCTGTGTCCAACATGAAAGGTGTCTCTTGGGTCGCAGAGTGTACATGGTTGTTGTATTGAAACTCTGCGAGCGGGAGGAGCTCGTCCCAATCATCCTGGCGTTCGTCAACAAAGATCCGAAGGTACTGCTCTAATTCCTGGTTGTCACGTTCGGTCTGCCCATCAGCCTGTGGGTGGTAAGCTGTAGTGGCAGCGAGTTTGATACCGAGTAGTCGGTAAAGCTCTCACGTGAACTCCGAGACGAATTGCGGGCCTCGGTCAGAGACGATCTGTCTTGGTAGTCCATGCAGCTTCCAGACATGCATGAGATAGAGTCGAGCAGCTCCTAATGCTGTGACCGTAGTGTTGGTCGGAAGGAAATGGGCTCGTTTGCTCACCGAGTCTACCACATTCATGACCACGTCGAACCCTCGAGACTCCGGGAGTTCGACAATGAAGTCAACACTAATTGTGTCCCATCTGTGCTCAGGGATCGGTAGTGGCTGTAGCTCGCCCATTGGTGCACTCCTTTGTGGCTTAGTGCGAAGGCATAGATCACAGGTCTTCACATACTGTCCAATGTACCTGGACATCTGTGGCCACCAGTAGTTCCAAGACACAAGTTCTAATGTCTTCCACCTCCCTGCATGTCCAGCTACTTGGGTGTCATGGTGTTGGAACACAATTCGTTGCCGAAGCTCGGGGTCGTTTGGTACGTAGGCTTTCCCCCGAAACAGTAGCAGGCCGTCTTGTTCGGACCACTCCGAGGCTCTTACTGTGCGTGAGTGTCCTTTCCAAAGCTCCGAGATAGCCTTGGTCACCGACTCCTCCTTGTCCCCATCTCAGGTCATCCTTCGGATATCCCAAAGAATGTCTTGTTCTTCACCTATAGCAGCAAGTCCTTCGAGGGCCCAAATGGCAAAAAGTTTGGGTCTGAGTAACGTTCAGTCCTCGTTGTCATTCGCTCCGGATCCGTGGTCAGGCCTTCAGGACAAGGCATCGGTTTTCCCCATAGTTCGGCCAGGCCTATGGTGGAGCATGAAGTCAAAACGAGACAGGTATAGCGACCATCGAGCTTGTCTTCGGTTGAGCTTCTTTGAGGTTCGGAAGTACTCTAAATTCTCATGATCTGTCCAGATCTCAAATTTGAGTTGCGCTCCCTCCAGGAGGTGCCGCCATTCCTCTAAGGCTCGGATTATGGCCAACATCTCTTTGTCATGAATCTTGTAGTTCCGCTCCACTGGACTAAGACTTTTGGATAAAAAGGCTATGGGGTGCCACTTGTCACCCTCGGATTGTTGAGAGATGACCGCTCCTGTTGCGAAGTCTGAAGAATCAGCCTCTACTCGGTACATCCGGGTGTCATCTGGGAATGCCAGGACCGGGGCTGAGGTGACGAGTTCCTTGAGTTTGCGAAAGGCCGTGTCTTCGGGTTCACCCCACTTCCAGGTATCCCCCTTCTTTGTCAAATCAAAGAGGGCTCGGGAGTGGTGGGAGAAATCTTTGATGAACCTTCGGTAAAATTCGCAAACCCGAGGAAGGCTTGCACCTCCTTTCGGGTCTTCGGAGTTGGCCAATCTGTAACTCCTTTAACCTTGACTGGATCCATCTCGGCGTGTCCTTCAGAGATGATGAGTCCGAGATATTCAATGGACGTACGTTCGAACTCGCACTTCTTGGGTTGGAGACAGAGCCCATGCTCTCGGAGTCTCTCCATCACTCTTCGGACTACCATCCTGTGTTCAGAGATAGTCTTGGAGAAGATGAGAATGTCATCCAAGTACACACAAACTACCCCTTCCATGATGAGGTCTCGGAAGATGTCATTCATCATCGTTTGGAAGGTGGCCAGGCTATTGGTCAGTCCAAAGAACATCACCCGAGGTTCGAACAGGCCTCAGTTGGTTCGGAAGGCTGCTTTCCACTCGTCCCCTTCTTGGATCCGGACATTATTATAGCCCCACCGAACATCAAGTTTGGTGAAGTACTTGGCGCCTCGGAGTTGGTTGATAAGCTCGGGGATGAGAGGGATCGGGTACTGGTTTTTGATCGTCATAGCGTTTAGGGCTCGGTAGTCCTGCACAAGCCTGAGTGTTCCATCCTTCTTTTTGATAAAGAAGACCGGCGAGGCCATCGGGGATTTTGACAGTCGGATCTTGCCCGAGCGAAGGTTCTCTTTCAAGAATTCGTCCAGTTGCATCTGTTCGTTTGGAGATAGGGGGTACACCTTGCAATTAGAGGGCTTCGCACCCGGCTCTAGCTCGATGGCATGGTCCCAGATTCATTGTCCTGGCAGGGTGTCAAAGGAGTCCTTGGAAAAGACATCTTCAAAGTCTCGGAGGTACTCGGGGATTTCGGACGAGGCCTGATGGTGTTTGTGATGAGCCTTGGCTAGCCTCTGAGACGTAGTTTGAGTGGCTCGGCTCTCATGAAGGGCCGGGTCGAGTGGAACACAGAGCAGTCGGTCACCTTGTGAGAGTTGATCACCTGGTCCTAACTCCGGAATGAGGTCCGAAACTTCGGACTCGGAGTCCGAGACCTCGGTCCAATGATCCGAGACTTCGGGCTTGGCACCCGAGTCTTCGGACTCTTCAACGGTGAGGTCAGGCATCGGTCCCGCTCGGCAAGCTCGGATCCTGCATTCTGCTCTCCAGGCTTCTTTTTGTTCCTTCTTAACTTCAGTCCCACACATATGGCACTTGTCCGGGCATCGGCTCATGGTAATCTTTCAAGTCTGCCAGTTAATCTCCGGGTTATTCTCAGCCAGCCAAGTGTATCCAAGCAGCAGGTCTTGCCTCCTGAGATTGGTGACCGCGAACGACATTCGTTCTGAATGACCATCTACTCGCAGGATTGCATCTACTATCTCTGTTATAGCACTGGCATTGTTGTGGGACCCATCCACATTATATACTGGAATGGCGCGTTGGAGTATCCGAGTCGTGATTCGGTTACGTTCCACGTAGCTTCGGCTTATGAACAGCCCAGTTGCTCCGCTGTCTATGAGTGCCGGAGCCGACATCACTTCGCCCGTGTCGGTGGTTTGAATCTCCACTTTGACCGAGAGGGATTTTGGGTTGGCGGTGGAGGTGATGACGTACTTCTTAGGGAGTCGCCTCTCCCACCGTTGGCGAGGAGGGGGGAGGGTTTCTCTGGGTACGGCTGTGACGAATTCTTTTGTCTGGGAGGTGGGGGAGTTTACTTCACCCTCAATTTCAAGACGGGAGAATCTATTATGTACAGGCAGTGGGGGCGTACTATTCACCCACTGCGGCCTCCAAAATCCTCTAAGGAATCCGCCTCCGGGTTTCCCTTGGGTCTCGGTCCAGTCTCAGGGTCTGTGGTCTCGGATGCGTCCGCCAGTGCTAACAACTCCGGTAGAAGCTCCAGTTTTTCTTCTGTTGTCATGGTTCGAACATCATAGCTTCGAAGGCAGTCTCTGGAGTAGTGACCCGTTTGATGGCATCGATAGCAGGTAACCAAAGGGTTGCTTCGATTCCTTGTCCGATCTATGTCCATAGGCATCGGACCATCTTTCGATTGGGCCGAAGCTTCTTTCGGTGCTTCGTAGGGTGCCTTCGGGACACTCCGAGGTTGAGCCGAGATGTCGGGCAAATTGAAGTAAGGCCTTCCGAAGCTAGAAGTGGACTTCGGAGGTGCCGTTTGGGCATTGACCTTTACCGTACTTCGGTTGGATTCCATAAAGGCCTCGTTTGCCTCTCGGTTCCAAGCTACCCTTCGGGCTGCTTCGAACCACTTCTCGGGTTCATCGATGTCTGGCATTTGATCTCCAAGCATCGCCACTCAGTTCTGGATGGCGGGATCAAGGCCTTTGCGGAATTTGATCATGATGGTCTTATTGTCTGAGTACTCGGCCATCTCAATCAGTTCTGAGAATCGGTCTATGTAGTCTTCGACCGAGTCTTTCCCTTGATACCAGCTTGTGCCTTCCAACTTTGTAAGCGCCGAGACTTGTTCATTCCTTGGGCAGAAGTTTTCCTCAAAGGACCTTTCAAACTCTCTCCAGTCCGAGTATTTGGCTCTTTGAGTTCTGCGTTCAGTCCACATCACTTCGTTTGAAAAGCAAGCCGCTTGGCCAGTTTTGAGGAAGGACGGGGCCCAATGGATTCGAACTTGGTCATTCGGGAAGTCTCCTTTACAAATCTGGAAGTAGAGCCTACAGGAATTGAGGAACGCGTGCCCATTGTTTCAGTCTCCATCGAAATCCAAAGGGAGGGCCGGCCAAAGGCTTCTCCCTATGCTCCCCACATTCGGGTCTTCGGGATTATCCCACGAGTCCGTGTTAGGTCTCGGGTTTGGTTTGGGGCTTGTCGGTCCTTCTTGTGGATCAATCTCCAGTTTTGCCAGAATAGATTTTAATGCTAACTGAATAGCATCGGTCTTCATCCGGTTCACTGACAACTCCTCTTCCACAGCTTGGAGACGGTCTTCTGACATATCCATCTCAAGTAGGGAAGGAGGGTCCATTCGGCGTTCGGAGTTGGGTGTTCCGATGAAAGAGGAGGGGTAATCAGGTGCAGTACATATGGGAGAGGTTGCGTCCTCCGAGTCGCTATCCTCGATTCCGTAGTTACCTATTTTGGTAATTGCACTCTGACCACCGGTCCTTCTCTGGAGTCTTTTCTACTGTAAAGGCAACCCTCCTAGCGCCCGTAGGTACCTAGTAGAGGGGAAATCCAAAGATATATATATGTATAAGAAAATACAGTGAAGGAACTCTCACCTAGTAGAGGGGAAATCCAAAGAGAAAAGTCTAGGGATCCCCACTACTAGTGAAGAAACTATATACGACTACCTAACACCCAACCAGGGGTACTCCTACGTGCTGTCAACCCTGCCCGACTTCTATCCCCATAAGGCACTTCGACCCTGACGAAGGTCGGATGTCAGGCCGAAGGTTCGGACCAAATGTTCGAGTTCTACCCCGAGGTTGGTTGAGGTCTCGGGTAGTCCGAGGTTTCGGACTAGAGGCCCGAGACTTTGGGTTCGTGCTTGGAGGCTTCGGGTCAATGACCCGAGGTTTCGGACCGAGGTTCTCACACCTCCAACTTGTGTTCCGCATGTGTAGGGGCCTTGGAGATGGAGGGTTTGGTGAAAACAGGTTGTCCCCTGACAGAAAGCCACAGGTGAGTGAGTTAGCCCGAAGGGCATTACTAGCCACTCGAAGGACCCATACTGGGTCTTGAATGCAGTCTTCCATTCATCTCCTTCAGCGATTTGGATGAGGTGGTACACATACTGAAGTGTAATACCAAGATTTCTTCGGTGCATCCAGCAGGTCCAAGACGAGTGGTAGCAGGTATCGGTCTTTCTTTGTTACCTTATTCAATACCCAGAAGTCTATGCATAGTTGGAGCAAGCCATCTTTCTTTCAAACAAAGAGGATTGGTGCCCTGTGCGAGGACCGAGAGGGCCAAATGAAGCCGATGTTCAGGTGTTCGTCAATGAAGGATTGAAGGGTTTTGAGTTCGGACCAAGAGAGCAAGTAGATTGGGGGTTGAGGCAGTTCGTTGCCGTCCTCGAGAGTGATCTTAAGGTCATAGGGTCTGTGAGGTGCCAGAGTGTCCACCTTGGACTTGGAGATTATGTCCCTGAAGTCGTGATAGTCTTCAGGTACACCTTGGGGTCAGAGATAGGTCAGCTGAATGTGCTGAGAGTTTGGTCGCAGCCAGGTTGAGGCAAAAGGTCTCGGATCCTTCTAATTTACAGGCATGAGCGAACACGGCTGCATTGATTAGGGCGATGCAAGGGGCCTCAAGCTTTGGGATGGGTTTGGAGGGTGACTTTGGCTCGGCTGTGGCAGCATGAACTTCGGTTGTTGGAGGTTCGGCCAGATTATCCAGACGGGGTGCTCAGAAGGTAATACTTCCCAATACCCAATCAATCAACGGATTGTAGCGGGTGAGCCAGTTGTGCCCGAGCATGGCTGAATGGGATGAATATAGCAAAGTGACATAAAAGTCTACGGGGAAAGTGTGGTCAGAGGAGAAGTGAATGGGTAGTTCTACTGCTTCGGTAATTATGGAGTTTGTACTACTGTCAAATAATCTAAGGGGGATCAGGTCTATGGTTCAGGTCCGGAGGTTATGTCTATGTACGAAGGTAGATTCAAGAAAACAGTGTGTAGAACCAGAATCTACTAATGCTTTAAAAGGAGTGTTCAGAATGGTATCAGAAGACAAATTAACTACAAGGGATGTAGGACTAAAAAGAGTGGAATGTCACGATCACAATATGGACACCTTGTCTATATCATTGTCCTTCCAAACCAATATTTCCGAATGGATCTTCCAAATCCCAAATCACCCTTGCCTCAATACTTCGCACACATTTGATCTGGTCACCCAATCCAGTTCAAGAATCACTCCATGAAGTGTTTAGTGAAACAATCAATAACCAGGTCCAATCATAATCTTTTCTGGAAGAGAAGCACCCTGACTATCCCCATCACTATCCCCATCTTTTCCAATGAACTCATTGATTGAGTTATTTCTATTGTGTGGAAGCTTGCGATGACATTCCATATCATCATACTCTATGATATGAATGTTCTAGACCCTCAGGACCACCCTCCAAATGATTTAGGGACGGTTAGTTTTACCCGAAGAGCCATGCAATTCAGAAACATGTTTCAAGAGTTATTGTTGGTCCGTTAATCTTTTTCTTCATTCACAATTTTCCTACCACCCTTGTTCTTTGTTTCCTATGGCCTTTCATTAGTATACATGTACCTTAGCTACTTTCTGACCCTCACAGACTCATTCCCATTCGCTCTTCCTTCTGAATCATTCAGTATATAGCTAGCACATTCGCATGTATATTCCCTAGTTCAATTATTGTACGTCTACTTGATTGTTCTACTCAAACTTGCCAACTCGTTGTAAACTCACCTTGAACAACAACTTCACATTTTAGTGAGCACTTTAACTCTACTTATATTAATTCAAACACACTTCATAAGAATGTGAAATCATTGGCTGTGATTGACATAAACTGCAAAGTTCATTTGATCCACAAGTGTCAGAACCCGACCGAAACCTCGGGCCTCCGGGCCCGAACCCCCGACCATCACGTTTCACCTATTTCTGCCTCCCGTTTGATCTCCTCCCCTCATAGCTTACGACCCTGACCTCGGTCATTCGGTCGCCGATCCCCGAACCCTCCCATATATAATTCGCTCGTTCATGTACATCATAACCAGTTCTGATATCAACTAAGATACCCCAATACACCTTGCTTAATCTCTACACTCCTTCGTCCCCCTCGTTAAGGTCACGCCCGAACTTCGGGTGACCTCGGGCCTCGTCCGAAATACGGGACAGGACTCTGAGCTGGCGCAGCACATAAGCTGAAGCCAAGTCCCACTCGACTCGATCGCCGAGCCTCGGCCCCCCTCGGCAACCCGCCCCCGAACTTCGGTCGACTCTATATTGAGTCCCAACCCTCACTTTGCCTCCGCTAAGATCTAGTTCTTAACAACAAGATAGAATCCTTTCGGAATCTCTACCTCTTTGGAACAATGCATTTTATTTGCAAACATTCTGAAAGCCATTCGCTTTTACTGTAGGATTTCTATTCACTTTCAAAAACCATTCTATTATCATTAGGAACATTTCCGATCAAATTCACTAACACAACATTCATCCACATATTTTGTCACTGATATTTGAATTCTGACACGGAAGTGTTAAGTCTAACCTCTATGTTGGCATGTTCAGGGTTAATGCAACCCTCGGGATGTGCAGAGGCCGAAGGGTTGTGGATTAATTTTTTGCCTCGGGGACCATAGTCATGGGTTTGGCTTTGGCCTCCGAGGGCTTGTTGGCTGCCTGCGCCACTCGGGCCTTTGCTGCAGCTCTCAGACACACACTAGCTTTGTGGTCCGTACTGCCACAGACCAGACACAAGTTCAGGTCAAAGCAACGCTGATGTTCTTGGGGAGTAAGCTTGCCATCGCGCCCAAGCTTACCCAAGAGGTTGGGTCCCCTCAACTGAGGTGTAGAAGGCTTCGCAGCCTCTTTGCCTTTGGCCAAGGTACCTTGCTGTACCTTCGGGGTGGTGTTTGGGGCTGGGGCAGCCAATTTCTCGGTTCAAGGTTTGGTCTTCAATGATGACTGGGTTGTCTCGTGAGCAGACTCGCCTCGATGTTCCCAGTAGCATTGGTCGATCCATTGAACCAGATCTTGCAGCTTATCCAGGGTGCGGGGTTTGTCAAAATGAATGATCTCATCTTTGATTTGCTTCAGGAGGGCGAGATAGGCCTTCTGAAGCAGTGCTTGGTCATTGTAGTCGATGAGCCAGGCGAGGTGATAGAATTCAACAAAAACCTTGGTGGCCTTGTGACTGTCCTTTATCACAAGGGTTTCAAGGTCTACTTTGGCGTCCGTGACTGCATTGTATGGGCCGAAGATGATCATGCGTTCCTTGGTGAAACTATCATAGTTATTGAACCACTCAGGTTCGAACAAAGAGTCATCAGTGAGGTACAGCTCAAAGTAATCAAGAGCCATGCCTTTGAGGAAGGACAGGGCGTAGTTGACCTCAGCAGACTCGTCTGAGAATGCTTTTGGTTGGGCATGGAAATTCAGTTTGCACTGAAGGAGGAAGCCTCGAAGCTTCTTCGAAGCTGAGCCGTCAAACATATCAGGATCCTGAATTTTCACTTTCGAGGATTCGGTTTTTTGGGGACCCATGAGGTCTGCGATCTTGGAGAGGGCCTTGGCAAGGGATTCTCCAATATTGGCGTCGTTGTCTGATGGTGGGTCATGGTCAGGGTCGGGGTCAGGGTTTGGGTCAGGGTCAGGGTTTGGGTCATCATCAGAGGGTTCACAATATGGTTTGGGGTCATCGGGGACCTCCTCAATGTGTCCCTCAGGAACCGAATGATTGCAAAGGGGCATGTTTGAATGTCAAAACAGAGGAGTTGGGGTCAGTGAGTTCCTTGCTCTTGGAGCTAGGATGGAGGGTGTTGCTCTACTGATTTGGTTTCAAGCAGCGGATCAGGTGGTTGGGGTCATAAGGACTGTCTGAGCTTTGAGAGTTCTGATATACTGTTAAGAACTAGGTCAGAATGGATGCAGAGATAGGGTTGGGACTCAAGATGGAGTCAACCGAGGTTTGGGGTCAGGTTGCTGAGGGGGGCCAAGGCTCGGCAAACAAATTGAATGGGACTTGACTTCAGTTTATGTGCTGCACCAGCTCAGAGTCCTGTCCCGTATTTCAGATGAGGCCTGAGGTCACCTGAGGCTCAGGTGTGACCTCTAGTAAGGGGAACGAGGGAGCATAAGGATTAAAGGTAGAAGTATATTGGGTATCTTAATCCATATCAGAACTGACCTTCATGTACATGAATGAGTAGCTTATATACGAAGGGGATCAGGGATCGGGGACTGAATGACCAAAGTCAGGGTTATAAGGTATGCAAATAGAGATCAAACACAAGATAGAAATATGTATGAAACAGGTTTGAGGTGAACAGACTCCGGCCCAAGGGTGCAGAGGTTTGGCTCGATGGCATGGGTTCTGACAGAGCTATTTTCTTCTATTTATTTGGTGAGAGCTGTTTTGTTCAAGAGTTGTTTTATTCTATTTCTTTGGTGGGAGCTGTTTTCTTCTATTGCTTTGGTGAGAGCTGTTTTATTCTATTTCTTTGGTAGGAGCTGTTTCTTCTACTTCTTTGGTAAGAGGTTTTATTTTGCTTTGTGTCCCCATCAGGTGGGAGTGTTAGTT
>QMFG01009409.1:0-13848 GCA_003314545.1 Ramaria sp. MG151 | reverse complement strand
AAAAAATAAGGGAAAAATGGTAGAAAATCAAGAAAATAGTGCTGGTGATTTCACATACTTCAACAAGCTTATATACTGAACCATTCGGAAGAAAGAACGAATAGGAATGAGTCCGTGAGGATCGGAGAGGGATCAATGTACATGTATACTAATTAAAGGCCATAGGAAACAAGGAAAAAGGGTGGTAGGAAAATTGTGAATGAAGAAGAAGATTAACGGACCCCTAATAACTCTTGAAACATGTTTCCGAATCGCGTGGCTCTTCGGGTAGCACTAACCATCCCGAAATCCTTCGGAGGGTCATCCTGAGGGTCTAGAACATTCATACCATAGAACATAATGATATGGAATGTCATCGCAAGCTTCCACACAATAGAAACAACTCAATCAATGAGTTCCTTGGAAAAGATGGGGATAGTGATGGGGATAGTCAGGGTGCTTCTTTTCCAGAAAAGATTATGATCGGACCTGATTATTGATTGTTTCACTAAACTTTATGGAGGGTTTCCTGAACTGCATTGGGTGACCGGATCAAATGTTTGTGAAGCATTGATGCAAGGGTGATTCGGAATTCGGAAGATCCCTTCGAAAGCATTGGTTCGGAAGGACAATGATGTAGGAGAGGTGTCCATATTGTGATCGTGACAGCCGCGCGATGGGAGAAGAAGAAATAATAAAATAACATAGAACATCCATATCATAGAGTCTAACAATATGAGATGTCAATGCAAGCATTGATTGAATATGAATGACTCAATCAATAAGTTCATTGTGGAAGATGGGGATAGTGATGGGGATAGTCAGGGTGGTTCTTTCTAAAAAAAGATCATGATTGGACCTGATCAGTGATTGTTTCACTAAACATCAACTGGAGTGATTGATGAACTGGATTGGGTGACTGGATTGAATATATGCAAAGAAAGAGGAAGGATTGTTTCAGATTTCCGAAGGAGGTTTTCAGAAGCATTTGGGGATTGTGGTTCGGAGGAGAAACAATGTAATGGCCTAAATTGTGATTGTGACACAGATGTCCTGGTGGACTTATGGATGGGTCAGGGGGACTTGGCTTCAACTTATGTGTTGTGCTGACTCAGCATTCTGTCCCAGTATTTTGGATGCCCGAGTATCCAGAGGGTCTGGATGAGCCAGGGCTTGTTGTGGGTCATAGCATAGAGAGAGAGAGTAGAGAGAGAGTGAACGGGGTATATTAGGTCAATATCACAACTGAGGAATATACAAGAAAATTTTGGGTTTATGTACTAAGGGTCTTGGGGATCAGGTTAGGGGATAACTAATATAAGTGAAACATGTTTCATCACTATCAAGAAAGATTTCCATAACATAGAAACAAAATGGAATAATAATGGGGAACAAGAATAGAAAGAATAACAAGGGTTTCTGGAGGCCTGGAGGTCAAAGGAGATCCTGAGATTGGCTGGATATGTGACTGTGACATAACTGCAACCATGATAGGTTTCAATAGTACTAGGAATGAGAATGGGCAGTTGAAAATAAAAGGAAAGCTATAACTGATGGACTGTGTAGAACTTATGATAGAAATTGAGATATGGAAAAATGTTTTTTTATAGTTATTTTTATCTCTTTGTTTTTGATCTTTTATTCCTGTGCTATTTTTCTGAGGTAGCTGTGATGGCACCTGTCAATTCCCTAATTGAGATGAATCTATTGTGATTCAAGTGAAGTGCTTTTCTCAAAATCAAAGCATCAGCACTTAATGCTCAAAATTGAACTTTGGAGATTACTGCCTTATTGTAATCATCAGAATCACAAGCATATTTAAGGGATCCAGTTAAAATGATAGCTATCTAATGGGAACAAAAGAATTTGGGAAGATGGGACAACTCTGGATTATACTATAGAAGTATGGGGTGATGTGCTTGAAACGAGGGCAATTACATGTAATCTATTAGAAAACTTCTTGAAAATCATTCTATGATATTGGCAAACTACAAGGCATGTGGTCAACATAATTTGATATAGTAGAAAGGAGAAAGAAATATGTGAAATATACAGATGGCACGGTTGACTGTCTGTGGCTGTCCCAAACTAGATGCAGGCACTGATGGCTCAGCTGCACTTCAGTTCCAGTCCATACATGATGGAAACACTTACTAACATATATTGGTATCTTCAGTGGCTATTAGTTGCCTATGGAGGCTCATGTGTAGTTGTTCATGAGAAAACATGCATGGCTGGATGTATGTGGCTGTTCACATGGAGCCATGGGTGTTTGAATTTTTGATATGTGAGTTGAGGGAAGTGATCCTTAGGGTGTTGAACCCTGAATCCATGGTGTTGTATTGCATCTGAATCTGTGGTTTTGTTTCTTTATTGTTTTTCTTTTGATGTGAGTCTGTGATTATGTAAGCTCTATTGAAAATATATAATAACAGAAATATTATCACTGTAGTCTTGCGACCAATTCTTCAGGGCTTCCAAATGTGACATATCTTACCAATTTATCATCATATCAAGTTCATTGTGTTATATAACAACTTAAAATATTTTTCAACTCACCAACATCAAGGGTCAATCATATGTTGATTTTGTATGTAATTGACAATGATATACAGCATAATACAATTTTAAATTGTTTGGACAATGGCACAATCAGGATAATCTAATAATATACTTTCACTAATCATGACATCTCTGTGATTCAAATTTTCAGAGCAGACAGAGAATTGTGCTCTCACACCCCCAAGCTTGTTGTTATGATCATATTATGGATCTGTCATCAATATCCTCATCCATCTGAAGCCCAACTTCTGAAGGCTTGATTCAGAATCTGACCACCATCACCACCATCATGTTATCTGCACTCAAAACCTTGGTTACCATCATGGCACGGAATCAATATGTTGATATTTACAGAAACAATCACTAGCCAGGTCCAATTACAATCTTTTCTTGGAAAGAAGCACCCTGACTATCCCCATCACTATCCCCATCTATTCCAAATGAACCCATTGATCAAGCCAACTCTTCTCTTCCAAAGCTCAAGATGACAGGCAATACCCTTAAACTATATCATATTTGTATCCCTGAGATTCAGGGTTACTATCCAAAGAAGTTGCATGATGTTTTCCCTACCTGTCAGAACCCATGCTGACCCCAATCCCTGAACCTTTGTGTTATTATTTATTTGAACATTTGCTTATGTAATCACAGAGTCATATCAAGGAAATCACATCAGATAGAGGAAAACAAAAGAAAAATATTTACAATTTGTGCCAAATGGAATTCAAGGCCAAAGCCTTAGAAATGTCTATTTGTTTTATTTTTAGATCAAATACAATGAATGGCTACAAACCTCCACAGCTGAAAACAGTCACACATGCTCAGCCACATATGTTCACACTCACAAGATTGTCCATTGTTCTTATTATTTGTCTACCCTGCGAACAATGGATTACATAATCCATCTGATGGATCAGTAGAGCCACCTCAGAACTGAATAAAACAGAAAATAACTACAAAAACATTACGGATTTCAATTCAAGGCTTTTAGCCTTAGAATACCTTTTGTTTATATTTTTAGAATCAATTGGTGAAGCATCCCTGAGCCCATGTGACTGCAAACAAGTGCATACATATGTTCAGACACAAACAGGCTAATATGGCCAGCAATCAGCATCCACGTGACTCCAAAACACTTCCAATCATCAATATAACAATCTATTTACCATTTCCATCCGCCCCCTATCGTGACCAATCCACGACCAAAGCTGAATGCTTCCATTTCATTAGGAACAAGTGTCTGAAGCTTCAAAATGAAGTTTCAGAAGTTTTCATTTCACTTCTTCTTTCTATTAAAATAAATTGTTGCATACATGATTTGTAGTTCTCATAGCACACAAATTGGTTTCAGGTGCTTTAGATAGCTATTAGTTCCAATTTTGTGCATTTCAACCCTCATGTAGATTCCAACCCCAGAACCACTCCATCACCCTGTTATTTTTCATTGATTCACAAGAGACTCACACTAGCTAGAATTTCCCTTAAAAATACGCTTGTATTTCTTGGTACAATAAAAAGCAGTAAAATCTCCACAAGGTCTCCCATATTCTGAATCTCTTACTTGATATCTCTACAACCGTTGTAAGACGTAATGCCACGCTGGGACGACAACTGTGCTGCAGACAGGCACTGCTGAGATGGGTGGAGGGAAAGAGTTTTATTCTATTAAGCTGAGAGTAGTAAGAGAGTGGCACCAAAACAAGTGCCTAACAAGTGGATTTAAACTCAGAAAATAAACTAATAATCTCCAACTAGAGAGCAACACTCTCTTACACTGTTCTACTGTTAGCAAATTGTCACCGGCTGTTTGCTTTCATTTCAAGGAATCTATACAACTCAAAAGTTATCTCATTTTTGTTAAGTTTGCGCTTTATCTCTATCTACAAAGCTCGTGTTATAGTATGTGAACTTTAAGTGCTGACACTTTGCATCCGCATCAGTGCATCCCCCGCATATATGGACATGAAATGCTACCAAATATAAAATGGGAGCTAGGTGAATGATTCCTATGAAGATATACAGGCACCAATCTGTGACTGAAGCATTAGTGCTTCTATTCATTTTGGGAGAAGGGTGCATACATGCAGCAGGCATTTCACAATTTTTTCTATCTCATTCTTTCCTTCTATGAACATAAAAACTTGTTGATCCTCATATTTGTAGTTCTTGGAAGTATAGGCTCTAGTTACTGATTCCCTGTGTAGGGAGAAGAAGTTCTTTATGTTAGACCCCCTCACATAATCTGCTGTTTGTTCTCACGGCCCATATCCCATTCCCTTGAATACACTTTATATAAGCTGTTCCCATGGTGTCCTTACAAGTTGTTTACTTTTCAATGTCTGACTCTAATGATGGTATCCTAGTATACAAATTTAATAACCTTCTGGGAAATTAAGTATATCCTTGGGCTCTTGTGACCTCAATGTGGATACTAGGTCTAGGAATGGTTAGTATAAATGAATAGTGTTTTAAAATTGTGGGTGTGAGTACAATGGTGCACTTGTTATTATAAGAGTGCAAATGAGGCCAGGTGATTACACAGGCAGCTGCAGTGTAGAGAGCTTGCAATGTATAACTGAACAATGGCAGATATCCAGGACAAGAATGCGGTAGACATGGTGAGTGACTTCACCAAAATGTGAGTCAATGCATTGAATGCTGGTGACACACAGGTTGGACTGCAGTGTTGCTGTGCCAAACACTTGTGACATCTGAGGAAGGAAAAGGATGCCAATGAGGGAAGTAACAGATCCTATAATGGGAGTCACTGCATTGAACACCGGTGATACAGAATGTAGAACAAGGAAGAGGGAAGTCGCTGCATAGAATGCTGGTGACAGGTTAAGGAATAGGGAAGTCACTCTGTACAACACTGGTGACTGACAATGATGGTGGCTGCTGTCACAATCATGATTTGTGTCCTACTCCACCTTCCGAGCCATCTGAACAACCTTCCTTCAAATCAATTCTTTGGAACCCAAATCATCGACAAATTCGTTACACATGAACCATTTAACATTCCCTCACCCTTAACACCTTGAATCGTCCTAGCAACATCACAAGGACTCAACCAAGAGATCAGGTTCTGTTATTACCCTTTCCTCAGAAAAGAAGCATCTACACTATCCCCATCACTATCCCCATCTATTTCTAGGAACTCAATATCAGGGTCAACTCTACACTTCTAAAAGCTTATGGTGACAAGACATACAATTCAATATGTTGACGCGTTCATTTCCAACACTCAGGGTTGTTGTTTAAGGAAGTGAAACAAAGGTTCGTCTATCCGAAACAACATACGATTTGGAAACATGTTTCAGGACTTATTCCTAGTTCGTTAAATCTTCTTCTCATTCACAATTTTCACCCAACCCTTGTTCTCTATTTTCCATGGTCATTAACTAGCATACATGTACCTTAGCTATTTTTCCGATCCTCAACGGACTACTCCCCATTCGCTCTTACCTCCAAACGTCCCAGTATATAAGTAGCACATTCGCATGTATGCTCTCTAGTTCAATTATTGCATGTCTACTTGATTGATCTACTTGGCTTAACAATTCGTCATAAACAATCTTGAAGAACAACTTCACTTCGAAGTAAGTCCTATAAAACTTATCAATTCGGATTTGATTACACTTCGAAAGAATGTAATCTCATTGGGTGTGATCGGCATGAACTAAACGGTTCATCTGATCTACGAGATAGAATCCTTTCGGAATATCTATCTCTTTGGAATTATGCACCTTTTCGCAAACATTCCGAAAGCCCTTCGCTTTTACTGTAGGGTTACTATTCACTTTCGAACACCATTTTCTTTATATGAAAACATTTTCAAATGTTATTGCTAACAATGCATTCATCTATAACACTTATCTTTAATAATTGAATTCTGACAGCTGCAAGTAACTTTAGGGGATGGTGTCAGACTCCAATCCATAGGCATTTTTGGGGCAGAGATTGAAAATATTTGAAGGTGTAGCAGTCTAGACTGATAGGCAAGTCTGGCCTCACTAGACATAAGCTCCTCAGTTCTCAACTGCTGACCTCTATGGATTGCCTTACCCATTAAAAAAGTCTGAACAGCGCTTGGTAGCGCTAGCAGTTCAGTCGTTGCATGTGTATGCACATGTACCAATGCGGGTGATCAGGTGACTTGATATCATGCTGGGTGATGTGGTACAGGCTGTGGATCCAAGAAATCCAGCTGATGGTCTGCTCTAGGATCTCAGCTCAAGCAGGTACAGTCTTCAAAGGTGACCATGAAGCCCATAGCATTGCATTTGGCCAGAGTATAACTGAGGTCCAGGCAATATAGGGTGTCCTTCAAGGTAACTTCCACCCAGCGATCTCCGTTTGGCATGCTAATCCTCACACAGCTGATCCCTGTAGCCAGTTCTGATCAAGTTACATGTATTGCAACAGACTGGAATCTTCAAAATGGGCGATGTTTCCTGATTCCAAGAAGAAGCCTTGAATGTGTCCTATAACCATGTCAACAGGTGAGTGTTCAAGCATCCCATGTTGAGCTACGCTGTGAGGTTTTCTCCGTTGCCGACATCCTCAAGTATTTCACTGTTAAAGAAAGGTGACACCATCTCTGTATATCTCCTGGTGACTTGGAAAGCCATGGCTGCCTTCCTTTCCCATGCTTGTATTGGCACAATGCATTTTGTTATCTTTGCTGAATTCTCTGCAGAGTCTCTTTGCAATCATGTCCAAAACTGTAAGTGCCATGTTGTCATTACAACTGATGAGGGTTCCAGAGATGGAGAAACTATTGCTTAGAAAGCAATCATTGTTTCTGTGATATGTAGCTGCGTGTTTGCAGTCTGCAGTGTAGCATCACTGAAGTTACATTGCAGGTGCATGCTCCCATGCATCCCTGTAGAACCGGTGAGTCACACCTCCAGTTCACAAAGATAGGACACTTGAGTCAGTTGTTCTCACAGGTGGCATACCGGGACACACTGTCCATCTGTACACTAAGTTCAATGACAAGTGCAGCCAGTTAACTTGTGGCTACGTGATCCTTCATTGGATCACAGCCACCACTGTATGGTGAGTCAGCTGTCAGGGGACAACCTGTTTTCACAGAAGTCTCCACCTCTAGGACCTTCACGCATATGAAGCACAAGCACAAAGCATGAGAACCTCGGTCTGAAGCCTCGGGTCATTGACCCAAAGCCTCTGATTACCAGTCTGATGTCTCAGGCCTCTGGTCTGAAACCTCAGCCCACCTTGGGGGTAACCCGAACCTTGGACCCGAACACCCAGCCTGACATCTAGCTTTCATCAGGGATAGATTACCTTATGGGGATAGAAGTCAGGCAGGGTTGACAGCGTGTAGAGGTGCCCCTGGTTGGGCATTAGGTAGTCATATATAGTTGTATCACTGGTAGAGGGGACCCTTAGACTATTCTCTTTGGATTTCCCCTCTACTAGGTGAGAGTTTCCCTTTATTGTATTTCCTTGCATATATATAACTTTGGATTTCCCCTCTACTAGCATCTGTGAGCACTAGGAGGGTTGCACTTACATCAGCTCTGTTATCCTATCAGTGCTGATCACGTTCTTTTGTCAGGATCACTGCGTTGTGAGCAGCCTCACAATCCACATTGGTTGTTGCTATCGGCAGTGTGATCTGTAGCTGCCTAGCTCAGGTCTGCATGATCTATTGTCAGGCTGGGAAGGATCCCATCCAGCCTTGGTCTATAGGTCCATCCCTTTGCATCCTTCATCCTACTCATGTTTGACTCTTTACTTATCTCCCCTCCTTCTATTCCAGTTTCCATTGTGCATTATTATCCCACCCCCTCAAGTATGTGCTGTAAGGAACAACTTGATCAATCTTCAGGCTGTAGTCACTCTCAGATGGGTCCTTTTTCTCTGGGAAAAGCAAAAGAAGCACATTGCAGATCAAGGTTGGGCCAGAGAATAATCAGCTGTGATTGGGCGCTATGAATGATAAGACCATTGTTGATCCATATGGATAGCCTCACAAGTCCTTGGTCCTGTGCATAATGTCTGAGAGGCATGCATCTTTGAAATTACTCACTGGAGAGTTATATGGTGACAAGGGAGATGTCTCAAATAAGCCTGCATTTTACACCCACTAATATACACAGTTTACCGAGGCAAGAGCCCTGTATCCACCCCCACCTAGATACAATGTACCAGCATGCACCAATACCAGCATTGAAGACTCTGAAAACTTGAGTAATAACACCCACTCCTACTTCTCTTCTGCAAGCCTCTCTGTTCTGCATTGCCTGAATTGACCAGGAGAGTTGACATGACCATTGTTGTCATGAACAATGGTTGATTCTCAATAACATATATGTGTGGCACTAAACCCATGATAAACGAATCTTGTATAGAGTACAGATGACACCAGTGTGTCTGGTGCCATTGGTGCCATGTGTCACCAGTCCAGCATATGTGTTGCCACTCTCAGGCAATTGTTACCCTCAAGGTACTTGTACATATCATCCAACATCTGTCCATACATCACCAGTAATCTTTAAAAAGAAAAACTCCAATATTCAATATTTTTATGCCACTGACCCATTTCACATTTGGCCATCAACCATGAGCCAAGTGAGGTTTGTTTCACACTTGAAGCTCTCATATTGTACTTCGCCCATCGTCACTCTGGGTATGGGTCATTATGGAAGGATGGTCCCACTGGAGTCAGAAGCCCCTGGGAGCAAATGAATAGATACTGCTGGGGCAATTTCTTGGTGCTTTTGAGAATGTGGAAGTTATTGGGGAAGCCAGTAGGCCTGGTGATGGTCCGGATGTTTGATTATGATGCTTGGATTCAGGAGTTCTCTAAATAAACAACTCCTTAGTGACTATTCAAGCTGTCATATTACTTGTAGCTACCTAAATTAACAACTATAGCTTTTTCAGGCTTTATACTATATGTAATATCTTCAGTGACTGTTCAAACTGAGGAGGAAGATTGTGGCGAGCTGTGTCACTTGTATTTGCCCTACAATTGGCTGCCTTTGATCACATGGTGAAAACTCATTTTCTGCCACCAGTAATTCCAAAGGCACCCAAAACCAATTACTTGGCTTGGAAGCAAAATGTCAGGGTAGTATAAAGAGAAGATAAGAGAAAATTTTGTTATAAAATATAAATGAATATATTTAAATTGAGATTAAGCCGATCTCCGGTCGGGCTGCTGACTAATCGGCACGGCGATCAGCTGGTACGCATCGGAGTTCGAACCGGTAAGCTTCGGTAAGGACGAGGGACGTTCTAACGGTTTTGGAGAATAAACGTTGAGTGGTGAATGGTAGATAAAATGTAGTAAATGGTATAGACAATGAATCAATAAAGGATTCAGTCTTAGATAGATTGTAGAATAAAAGAGAATAATAAATTGAATATTCTCTTAGTGAGTGGGAGTGAAATAGAATTTAATCATTGACTGGTTATTATTTAGTGTTTCTGGAGCGTTGCTTTATACAGGTAAAATAAGGGGGAGGTCATAAGCAAAGTGTGGAGTGAGGTAAGACATATAGGAGGTTAAGGTTTACTCCAATGACCTCATGGTCAGCAGGTAAATATGTGCAGAAAGTTCCTGTACCCCTTGGAGCTGTTGTCCGGTGCTCCAATTCCTAATATATGTATGTATATATTGGGATATGGTCCAGCTATTGAATGAATATGGAGAAAAAAGAGGAGAATATTTTCTCAAGAATGAGGAAAATATCAGAATATTGTATCTGTTGTTTTTGGGTGCATATATGCGGCCGGATGTGTTCAGAATATATTGTAATCATCATAGAGAAATAGAATGTTGAATATAAAAGTGATAGGAGGAGGATTGATGGTGTAGTGAATAATATGGTGAGTAGTGGGTGCATATATTGAGTGAAGACTTAATAATTCATATTTACAACATAATTAGTATGAGCCAAGAAAATAAGGAAAAGTCATGAGAATTCATAAAGTGAGTGTTGGTTTAGTTTCAAGAAAAATTTAATAAAGAAGAGATTGTCAGAAGATATTAGGGTTGGTTACTAGGTATACTACCTGTATGCACCCAATATCTGTGAAAAAAAAAGGGGGTGGGGAGGGGAATCAGTCCTGCTGTGTGAAGCATTGGCCCACTTCCACAAGTATTTGAGGGAGCGATGAGAGTGAGGCAGCTGAATCACTTCTAGGATATAACATTCTATCTATTTTGTAACCAAACTCATGTATGTGAGCAGAACTACATTGAAATAAGCAATGTAAGAGAAAAAATATGGGGGAAAATAATCAGGCAGCAGGTATGCAAGTCCATGGTCAGCCCAAAGCAGGTGAGGTTATGTTTTTGACTAGAATTTGTTACATTTGAGCATGTGCTTTGGTGGCAGGAAGTTGTATGTGAGTATTTGAATGAATAGATAATTTTTCATCTATCAGTGTGGCCTTGATGGTCATGTTTCAGGTGGTTGGTTCATGTATGTACCTGTGGTTGCATGTGTTCACTTGAGGATTGGACCATTGGGCTAGCAGATATATAGAAATAAATTGCCTGGAGTGTTGAGCTCCAATGAAAGTATTGGTCTGTGTCTCCTGTTATTATTTACTCGAAGATATGCTTATGTAATCACAGTGTTTGCATCAGGGGATCAGCTCAGAGAAAAGAAAAGAAAAGACAAAAACATCTAGAACTTTTCTTGGATTCAATTCAAGGCTAAAAGCCTTAGAATTACCTTTCTGTTTATTTCTAGATTGAACTGAAAGAATGGTCACAAACCCAAACACATGCAAATGATCACATACACACATGCTCACACATTTACATTCAAATTGCTACCGGTCAATGACCACAGACTTGAAACAATAAAAAAGAACATAATAGGAAACACAAAATTAATGCCTATCTATGAAAAGAGGTGCCAATCATGGCCAAAACTTCCAAAGCTTCCATTTCATCTTGGTTAGGTGCATGCATATGTGTGGGACATTTCACAACCTTAGGCTTCTATTTTTTCTTGTCCTCAAAATTATAAAAATATGTTGAATGTTTGATTTGTAGTTCTGAACAACCACACATCAGGTTCACTGTTATTAAAAGTAATTAGCTTAGTTACAAGCAAATGAGCACCTCATATACATACTCACTGCAGACTTGCTCCACTCCCTATTTTTTCTTTCATCCACAAGATACATCTCCTAGCTACAGTTTGGCTTAAATATGCTTGTATTTCTCATCAATAACTAAGGCAGTAAATCTCTAATGTGAGAAATGGAAGAAATATTCTTATGTATTTTATCTATCTTATTTGACTTGTTTTTGGGATTTCTAAGTTGTATGTTTGTGATGGATGAGTTAGGTACTTAATTGTAAGTGATTGTGTAGTGATGTGGGGTAGTGCCTATGTAGGTGCAAACGTTAGCACTTAAAGATCACAACCAACAACATGACCTTAGTAGATAGAGATGAGACTTCAACTTAACAAAATTGAAGTGACTATTGAGTCTGATAAATGCCTTGAGTTGAAAGTATTAAGGGACTCGGGGAATGTGATAGAATTTGTATAGGGTGAGCCTGATGATGTTGATGCGTCGGGTCACGCATTAGTCACATGCGATGTTTGGACATGCAACGTCGCATTGTTCGAAGGAGATATTTGTTCGTTGTATATATAGTAAAGTGAGAGACATCCTTTGACTCAAGGATCGTTCAGAATAGAGACTCGCAAACTAGCTGGACTCTTAACTCGAAGTCAAAGCAGTTGCATTTGATGATCAAAATATACATCTTTTATAGTACTAAATAAAGGAGAAAATACTTGTCCATGTGAATAGTCCTATCCCCTCGTTGACTCCTTCTCCTGATATGTGTCGTCATTCATGATGCCTGTATCTGTCCCCTGTGACTGGAGGGGGTTTGTTCCATGTCTCGCGTATAGGCATAGGTGGTGCCCCTCGGCTCGGAGTTCTCATACTCGTATGTAGTCTCGGCGTGTATGTTGGATCTCATCCTGTGTCAGTTTGGGGACGAATATTGGGTGAAATGAAATCAAAGAAAAATGGAATGGAATTGGATTAAGAGGAAAAAAAGAAATGTCTGTGTTAAGAGAAAAAGGAAATGTCTGTCCTTTGTCTAAAGGTCCGTCTTCCCCTCGACCCTACTCAACAGAAAGTAAATGGCCAGTGATGATTTGCTATCAGGAAAGCACTTGTAAAGATATTGAGCAAGAGATTCAGAATATAGAGGACTTGGTGGAGTTTTACTGTCTTAGATTTTGACAAGAACTACAAGCATATTTAAGCAAAACACTAGCTAGGGTGAGTCTCTTGTGGATGAATGAGAAAGATAGGGGTGGTGGAGTGGTTTTTGGGGTCTGAATCTATATGGGGGGAGAGTTGCACCAAAATGGAAGTAACTACATGTTAAAACTTCTGAAACCAATCTCTGAGCCTTCAGAACTACAAAACATGGAAACAACAATTATTTGTGAGTGGAAAGAACAAGAAAAAATGACCAGAGCAATCCTGAAATGTTTCTGATTGACCAGCACCTCTTCCAAATGAAATAGAAGCATAGAAGCATCTGCTGTGGATTGGCACCCCTATACATGGATAGCAATCAATCCTGAGTTTCCATATATATCTTTGGCAATGTTTCGAGTCCATGTGCGCACTGATCGGTGGTAGTTCCAGTGTGATCACGTTCAGGGGCATGTATGCGTGTCTTCAGCATTGGTTACGCTCGCGGCCATCTTTCTGGTTTGTGTTCCTTGCTGGTATATACCATATTTAGTGAGTGACTGTGTATGTGGCAAGGTAATTTCAACTTTGGGAAGGCATTTTTCCAAAAAAAGCAAATTTTAAAAATGTACCTTGATAGATCTTAAGGTACGCTCACAAGGAAGCGATCCCACCAGTTTCTTGTAGAAATCAAGTTTGTTTTGCGAAGGCAGCAAAAATTTACGTGGAGGCTGTGGCGGAGGTTGTTTAGCCCCCAGTAGTGAGTAACCAGGTCGTGGAATGTCTGAATAGAGAACATCGGAACAATTTCAAAAATACATAAATTTGAGGCTATAATAGGAATACTGAATTCATACATGAAATTTTTTCAGATGGAATAAAATAGCTAGATCGGCACAGCTGAGACATCTGTAAAAGATGGTAAATTGGTGTAAAAATACGAAAAAAAAAACTTAGCAGATGCCAAACTTACGGATTATACCAGCCGTAGGAGTTGTTCCTTAGGTATGCCTTAAATATTTGAACGATTAACATTGTGTATCACTACTTACCTATCGATTCTTCTATACCGACACGTGTTCCAAA
>QMFG01009407.1:0-49888 GCA_003314545.1 Ramaria sp. MG151 | reverse complement strand
CTAATCGAAGTCTGAGCAATTAGATTAAACACCAAAGTTTTGTCTAATTCTCAGGATCCAAAACAGTTGTCATGGTTCGGACATCGTAGCTTCGAGGGCAGTCTCTGGAGTAGTGACCCGTTTGACGGCATCGATAGCATGTAACCAAAGGGTTGCTTCGGTTCTTTGTCCGATCTATATCCATAGGCATCGGACCATCTTTCGATTGGGCCAAAACCACTTTCGGTGCTTCATAGGGTGCCTTTGAGACATTCCGAGGTTGAGCCGAGATATCAGGTAGATTTGAAGTAAGACTTTCCGAAGCTTGAAGTGGACTTAGGAAGTGCTGTTCGGGCATTGACCTTTGCCGTACTTCGGTTAGATTCCATAAAGGCCTCGTTTGCCTCTCAGTTCCATGCTACCCTCCGAGCTGCTTGGAACCATTTCTCAGGCTCGTCAATGTCCGGCATTCAATATCTGAGCATTGCTACTCGGTTCTGGATCGTGGGGTCGAGACCCTTGCGAAACTTGATCATGATGGTTTTGTTGTCCGAGTATTCAGCCATCTCGATCAATTCCGAGAACCGGTCTATGTAGTCTTCAACTGAGTCTTTCCCTTGGTACCAACCCGTGCCTTCTAGCTTTGTAAGCACCGAGACTTGTTCATTCCTCAGACAGAAGTTTTCCTCGAAATCTTGTTTGAAATTATTCCAATCCGAGTACTTCACCCTTTGAGTCCTATGTTCGGTTCGCATTACTTCGTTCGAAAAATGAGCGGCTCGGCCGGTTTTGAAGAAGGAAAGGGCCCAGTGGATCCAGAGTTGGTCATTTGGAAAGTCCCCCTTGCAGATCTGAAAGTAGAGCCTGCAGGAGTTGAGGAATGCATGGCCATTGTCTCGGTCTCCATCGAAGTCCAAAAAAAGGGCTGGTCTCAGCTATCTTCCTGTTGTACCAAGGTTCGGTTCTTCGGGTCTATCCCATGAGTCCATTTTCAGCCTCAGGTTAGGTTCGGGACTTGTTGCGACATCTTGTGGGTCAATTTCCAATTTTGCCAGGATTGATTTTAATGCTAGTTGGATGGCATCGGTCTTCATCCGGTTCACTGACGACTCCTCTTCCACAGCTCGGAGACGGTCTTCTGACATATCCATCTCAAGTAGGGAAGGAGGGTCGGTTCGGCGTTCGGAGTTGGGTGTTCTGATGATAGAGGAGGGGTAATCAGGTGCAGTGCGTACAGGAGAGGTTGCGTCCTCGGAATCGCTGTCCTCAATTCCGTAGTTACCTATTTGGTAATTGCACTCTGACTGCTGGTCCTTCTCTGGAGACTTTTCTACTGTAAGGGCAACCCTCCTAGCGCCCGCAGGTAGCTAGTAGAGGGGAAATCCAAAGATATATATGTGTAAGAAAATACAGTAAGAGAACTCTCACCTAGTAGAGGGGAAATCCAAAGAGAAAAGTCTGGGGATCCCTGCTACTAGTGAAAAGACTATATACGACTACCTAACACCCAACCAGGGGCACTCCTACGTGCTGTCAACCCTGCCCGACTTCTATCCCCATAAGGTACTTCGACCCTGACGAAGGTCGGATGTCGGGCCGAGGGTTTGGATCGAATGTTTGGGCTCTACCCCGAGTTTGGTTGAGGTCTCGGGTGGTTCGAGGTTTTGGACTAGAGGCCCGAGACTTCAGGTTTGTGCTTGGAGGCTTCGGGTCAAGGACCTGAGGCTTTGGACTGAGGTTCCCACACCTCGGACTTGTGCTTTGCCTGTGTAGGGGCCTTGGAGATGGAGGATTTGGTGAAAACGGGTTGTCCCCTGACAGATCCCAAGCTGACAAATGACCCAGGATGCAGTCATTGCTGCATTTCAAGAGACCATGATGTTAAAGCACTAAGAACAATTCAGTGTTGTTGAATAAACACTCTCTATTAGTTTGGAAGTGGCTACCTAAGAATAACTGTAGGTTGGTAAGTCCATGAAGCAAAATTGAAAAAAATACCAGAGTACTCACTTCAGTGTCATTGAATAAACACTTAAGCGAGTACTGGGATCTGCCATAATATGAGTACTCAAGTGAACCTAAACTACCACAACTTAAAGACAAATGTGTAATGTGAAAGGAATGAAACTGGTTATGCGAGTAAAAAAAAAGGATGAATGCTGACTTTAAATCATCTTAACACATGACACAGCTCAAAACTCATTTGGTCCATGTTGACCACAGCCAATAATATTACATTCTCTCAAAGTGTATTCAGGCTAATATAAGAGAGGTTAGAGTACTCACTCAAAGGGATAGTTTGTCCAAAGTCTTTTGTTCAAGATAGTTCATGATGAGTTGGCAAGTTTTGTTGGAAATGTGTGAGCGGCATTGTTGGCGGCACAACATTAGTTACAGTTGCTTAGTAATACTCATCTGTTTACAATGAGCCATTTCACTCGCTCAAGCTAAACAGCCTTCTGGCACATGGTCCCTGTTCAGCACCACCCAGAATTCCAACATAAACAGGTCACGGGTTGCTCCCGTTAACCACCACTGGTGCTGACAGGCTCTGTCAAAACCAAACCAAAAGCCTGCTGGACCCCAAAGCAAAAGCCGTACCTACCGAAAGTACGCCAGGCGTACCGAAAGCCTGCTAGACCCTGAATTGAAAACCGCACCTACCGAAAGTGCGTCAGGCCTACCGAAAGCCTGTGGCACTCGAACCAAAACTGCACCTACCGAAAAGTCTTCCTGATGTATATGACAATTTTATTGTCGCGCTGGATGGCCTTCTCCCACCAGAGCTCACACTTGCTAACACCATTGCCCGGTTATTAAATGAGGAGGTGCAGCAACAGCCACATGCACTCATCAAATCCGAAGTAGAAAGTTGTGAAGAGTTGGAGAATGAAAGGGACAATGCTCTGTTTGCTTTTCAATATACAAGGTGAACTGAACCCTATACCGCTCGAGGAGGTGTGTTGGAAATGTGCGAGCGGCATTGTTGGCGGCACAACATTAGTTACAGTTGCTTAGTAATACTCATCTGTTTACAACGAGCCATTTTACTTGCTCAAGCTAAATAGCCTTCTGGTGCACAGTCCCTGTTCAGCACCACCCAGAATTCCAACAAGTTTGAGCAAGACAAACAAGTAGATGTACAATAATTGAACTGGGAAACATACATGCAAATGTGCTACTTATTGTCACGATCATGATTTGTCTCTTGCTTCACCTTCTGAACCCTCCAAACAGCTTCCTTCTGAATTTTTCATTCAGAATCTGAACCATCAGCAATTTCGTCATACATATTTGCCATTCAATATTTTGTCACCCTCAAACACCATGAATCACTCTGATAACATCACAATGATCCAACCGATAGATCAGGTCCAATCATTACCCTTTTCTCACAAAAGAAGCACCTGCACTATCCCCATCATTATCCCCATCTATTTCAAGGAACTCAATGTCAGGGTCAATTCTATGCCTCCAAAGCTTATGGTGACAGGATATACTATTTAATATGTTGACTCATTCATCCCTGACATTCAGGGTCATTGTCTAATGTAATAGCAGGAGGATTTCTCTATCCAAAGAGCTATGCAATTTGGAAACAAATTTCAGGATTTATTTCTAGTTTGTTAAATCTTTTTTCTATTCACAATTTTCCTCCAACCCTTGTTCTTTATTTCCTATGGCCTTTAATTAGCATACATTTACCTTCACTACTTTCCGATCCTCATGCACTTCTCCCCATTCGCTCCTACTTCCGAACCATCTAGTATATAAGTAGCACATTCACATGTATGTTCCCTAGTTCAATTATTGTACATTTACTTGATTGTTCTACTCCAACTTGCCAAATCATCATGAACTACCTTGAACAGCATCTTCACATTTGAGTGAGTACTCTAAATTTATATATATTGGTTTAAACACACTTTGAAAGAATGTGAGACCATTGGCTGTGATCAACATGGGCTGTGAACTTCATTCAATCCACAAGATAGAATCCTTTTGGAATATCTATCTCTTCAGAACTATGCACCTTTTTGCAAACATTCTGAAAGCCATTCACTTTTACTATAGGATTTCTATTCACTTTTGAATATCATTCTATTAGTATTGAAACATTTTCGAGCATTACTACTAACACTACATTCATCTATAACATCTATCCTTGATAATTGAATTCTGACACTTATATACTGAACAGTTTGGAAGAAAGAGCAAATGGGAAAGAGTCTGTGAGGATCGGAAAGTAGGTAAGGTACATGTATGCTAATTAAAAGAGATAGGAAGAACAATGGAAGTAGGAAAAATGTGAATAGGAAAAAGATTAACAGACTAGAAATAGATCCTGAAACATGTTTCCAAATTGCATGGCTCTTCAGGTAACAACATTCTTCACCAAATCCTTTGGAGGGTAATCCTGCACATCAAGGGCCATTAGACAACATAAGTGAATGACACGTGATTCCTGCAGGAAGCATTCAAAATGTTAAATCAGCTCAGGGATTGAGTTCCTTGGAGAAGACGGAGATAGTCAGGGTGGTGTGCATCCAGATGGATTATGATGGAACTTAATCAATGATCCCTCAACTGCATATTCCTGAAGTGATCTAGAAATGTGGTGAGGAAGTATCCTGGATGATTGCCACACATGTTAAATGACATTCCAAATGTCTCCTTTATCTGCTGAACAGTTCATTTGGGTTCTGAATACATCATTCAAGAAGTGAGTTTGAAGGTGGTGCACATGTCCTAAAGTGCTGACATCAGATCATGACACCAGAGTATTCCACAAGCTTCTACTGGTTTCTACTACTTCCTCCAACACATTCCATACAGGATTGAGGCAATGACAGATGAGACTGAGACAAGCTTCTCTAGCAGAGCTATACACAAAGGGAGATTACATAAGTATACCTGCATAGTTTACTGCAGCTAGGCTTTTTAGCAATGCATTATGGGAAGTCCAATACTTTTTAATGCCTCAATGCTCCCATTTCCTCTTGCGCTAATGCTACTAATTCTAGTAATTCTGCAGTTGCTACAGTTCTTTTTGCTCAGTGGCTAAAACAAGTTAGGCAGCCCAACAATCATCTTAACCGGCAGTGCCTGTTACCTCTCCATTAAAGGTACATACCAGTGGATCACAATGCCCAAAACTCATATCAAGAGATACAGAACAATAGTAGACATCAGTAGGCAATAATGCACTTCATTAGACTGAGGGAATTCATTAGGATCGGCATTGAGGGAAAGGTCTGAGAAGCAATATGCTGTAACTAACACAAGTGTCTTTTGAACTTAGCGGGGGTAGAAATGGGGGCTGGTGTGGGAGCTGCCGGATGAGGAGTGACAGCTGCTGACTTGGGGGTTTCCATGGGGATTGCAGGAGGGGCAAGAGCAGACTCTGCCGAAGGTTACACCAGTTCGGACTCTGTGAACATTAGAGAATGACGGATATATTCAGCGCAGTTTCTTCTCAACGTCCGGGGTGATCTGGTGCGGCGGTAGCAGTGGGATGCGCAGCCTGTTTGGGTGGGACAGCGGTTTCCTGAGCGATCTCCCAAGAAACCTCGCGCTTTCGAATTTTCTATACACACGGTAGGCGCGTGGATGTGGCGTAGCCTCCTTATGTAAATGAGCGTCTGACGCCCCTCGTCATGGCTACTGAAAACTCTTTTGCTTCACTGGCGGCCTCAGTCTCTGACTCTTTTCATCCTTCTAGTTCCACTCATTTCGAGGAACATCTCCTGGATCCGACAACGCAAGCAAAACGGCAATTCATCCGTACTCTTCATCGTGTTATTGACCAGTCTGATGTGGTCATTCTAGTACTGGATGCCAGGGATCCAGATGGTTGTAGGAGCAAGGTGGTGGAAGAAGAGGTGAAACGTCGGGAGAGTGAGGGAAAGAAACTGATATTTGTGCTAAATAAAACCGGTGCGTTCGAGTTTTTGAGCATACATAGGTGTTGAAATTTCCAGTCGATGTTGGCACCTAGATCTTGTTCCCCAAGACAACGTATTAGCTTGGCTGCGCCACCTTCGTCACACAGCACCTGCAATCCCATTCCGTTCTTCCACCCAGCAGCAATCAACAAATCTCAAGTCACGCTCGTCACCCGCCTTGATGAATTTGATCAAGTCGTACAAGAACGGTCCAGCCAGCAGACTCACTGTCGGCGTAGTTGGCTATCCCAACGTGGGGAAATCTAGCTTAATCAATTCGTTAAAGCGGTCAAAGGTGCGACATAGCAACTGGGACATGAGGTATGGAAATGACAGCATGTTACATAGGTTTGTGCAGTGGCCGCTGAAGCGGGGTGGACGCGAGACCTCCAGAGTGTTCAGATAGATCGTGGAATCCGTATCATCGATTCTCCTGGCGTTGTGTTTGACGAGGATGATCCATCAAGCGCACAGGCTCGTTCTGGAGTATTATTGAGGAACGTGCTCAAGGTAGAAAACGTAGAGGATCCGATAGCCGTCGGTATGTGTTATCCACGACATATTTGGACCATATAACTGATCTTCACAGTGGAAGAGATTGTTGCCAGAACAGAAAAGGAGACATTGCAGAAGATTTACAAATTGCCCGACTGGAACAATATGCTGGAATTCTTGACAATGCTTGCATTGTCTACAGGACGCCTTCTCAAAGTGAGGTTGTGAGCTTATGGCGCTCATTGTAAACTTCTTCATATCTGACACGCTCTCAGGGTGGCACTCCCGACCTGATGTCCACCGCACGTGCTATTCTGCGGGATTGGAATGCCAACAAAATACCTTACTTTTCGGTACCCCCTGTTGTCCATCCATCTAGTTTGCCATCAAACGTTCCAGGTGCTGAGAATGTAGGCGAGGCAACGATCGTACAAGGCCTTGGGGCGGCTTTTAACCTTGGAGAGCTATATGGAGAGGCAATGATGCAGGTTGAGAATGAACCGGACGAAAATGACGGTCCCATGGACGAAGATGGGTAAATATTCACTTTTGACAATCCAGCGTCTGTATTTCTTTGTTCGTCACCGACATGAGTCCTTGTTATAGGCAAGAAATGGAATCAGATGACTTGCGCCCAGTCATTCCCCACAAGCGTTCCTTGTCCTTGACGCCAGACCTTGACTCCACGCCTGCTTCGACGTTTGAAAAAAGGGCCCTCAGTCCCTCACACACTGTAACTCGCCCTCAAAATTCACGTGGACCAGTTTCCAAGCGCTCAAAGGTTACGTATGAGACCGTACTCGACTCGCATGAAAGAGAGACTATGGGCGTAGCCAATCCTTTAGGGCGGAAGTCGATAAAACAACGATCAAAGAAAGAGCGAAAAGCTGCAAGAAGAGTCGCAAAGTCTCAGGGCGAAGGAATGGTGGTGGACAATGTTGGAGAGGCAGTAGAGTTCACATTCCTTCAGACATAATTGGACATGATATAATTTTTACAGCCACCCCACCACCCCTACTCAGTTTGGGTCCACGTCAAATGAACCATCCTCCCTGTACACTAAGATGTATTTGGCATGAAGTATGTCACCTGCAGGATTCGGAAACCACTCAGGGGACTTCTTAGCCGATATCAACATGTTTTGGAAGTATCTGAACACTTGGTCAGTGTTGTTACTTCGGGCCATGCCCAAGAACGTATAGTCGGAGCTAGACCTGAGCCCTTGCGATGATCCTCACTCCCATCGACTTCCTTTCGGATACCTAAAAGCACCGTGTTTGCACACTGTTGATATAGCCCCTTTGACTTTTGTGTGACTCCTTTACCGAGGAGGGAAATACTCTCTGCTTTGCACCCTTTCTACGTCTACCTGTATCGAGTTACATTAACATCAACAAGCGGGCGAATAAGTCGCCTTTGTTTTTGAAGATGTAGTTCTTCTCCGACATCCCTCTACATTCGGGACTTGGGCTCTACGGACATACTGTACCTCATTGGTTGCACGGGATAGCTGAGCCTGACGAAGGCAGAAGCGTGAAGAAGTAGAACTGAAGGGACAAAGTCTGTTGATCTCTGTCATTAAGCTCGGCAGTGCATAGATGCTGTCTACTTGATCGACTGCCTGGTGTCCTAGACCTATCAAACGCCTCTATCTTCAAGCGTTTTACCTCCAACACGCCCTCTTTGAGCATCAAAATCATGGTTCTCATCTTGGATGAAGTAGTGCCTGACGCTGTCCTCTTCCTTACTAACTTTGCTTTGGCCCCCTTGACCCTAAATATCCTTCACTTGTTCTTCCCGCTATCAGGTTGCCTATCACTCTGCACATGGAGCCCCTCCGGAACATCTTGGAGCATATATACCAAAGGGACTGGTATGTAACATCAGTTGACCCAGGCCAATAGAAACTGAACGGATTCATGGTGTACCCCTTGGATTTGGGGACATAAGCACCAGCTCTGACCCCGTGATGCCCTTAGGAAGGTTTTCCCAGGAAGAGGAGACTTGAGCATCCAATAGTTCCATTTCATCAGGGGGAATAATAGTAGCTATCACAAGATTACTCGTGGATGGTTGGCCCCTTCGTGTTGTAAGCTAGACAATAGCTCGGTTGTCTGAGTGAATGAAAGCTGGTATATTGTATGATTACCTAGATAATAGCTACATATGAAGACTAGGTAAGTAGGAGGAAATCAGAATGTAGGATAACTATCTCACCTCAGATGTCTGAGTGAATGACGGACTGAGGTGCCACGAATACATCGTTGTAGTATATCAGAATTACCCGCTCTGTATCCATTGTATTGAAGTTCATTAGTCGGAGCCTAAACAGCAGCCCTGCTGAGCATAGTATTCGCCTCCATAAGCTTCCGCGAAGCTATCAAAGAGACAGCAGCTGTCTCGCGCTGCCTCGCGCTTCACACATATCCATGAATAACAAGTCCTTACTGGTACGATCCAGGTTGCTTTTGTTTCAAGTGTTTTCGAAGTCCGACGAGCGTTGATTTGTTACCAACGTTATTTTACCCTTGCTGTACACCAATACCTTGCAGAATACCGCAGGTCCCTTATCATTAGGATTGGCCAGGTCTTAACCTATATCATTTTCTATCACAGTGACGAAAGCAAAGAGATTTTCAGCGTGGGAGCCACGTCAGCATTATTACTTTTGAGCGGGTGACCCACCACGATGTCAAGAATCTCGTCAATGAGCTCTCGGGCTCGTGATCCAGAGGACCTTAGTGAGATTTATTGACGCTAGCAGGGGGTGAGACTGAGGTTTATCTGCTTTCCAGTTGCCATTTTTCACTGCTCATTCCACCCAACTCGGGGAAATATCATCGACTGGAGTATGAAGGCTAGTGAAGGCAGGTCTTTGAGTTTCTTCATGGGGTGCATGGCTTATCATAGCTATGAAGATTTGAACCTGGATGGTGTTGAGTTTAGTTCTCTGCCCAGTGGGCTGCATCTTGTAGACGAGGACGTGGTGTAAGTAATGCTTATCGTCTCACAGCCATTTTAAGCTGCAGTAATTCTTGCAGACACATCACGCACCAAGTTCACCATGGTATATCTGTCTTCCGACGGCGACCGACCAGTGAAGTGAGTGTCGAGAGTAATTCAATACATCCCTATTTTGGCTGATATGAAATAGGCGGGGATGCGCGGATTTCGCCTCGAGTCCCTTGGTATCCTTGTTGCTCGGTCGTCCCGTCCCCGACCCTGGCGGCATCTAGCGGCTCTTAAAGAGCTTTCTCACAAGCTCGATGAGCATTGGACGATACTGGGTTCCCAATACTCTGACGCTGAGGACAGCCGTGATTGGACACTACCGAAGGATTGGTATCTTCGTCGTGTCTTTCGACGCATAGGCGAAGAGGGAAAGTGGGTCGACTGGGAGGAGGAGTTATCGTCAGAGAATGTACTTCATGATTGCTTCACTCTGTTGTTGCATTGAGCTCAAGCTAACTTACTATTCACGCAGTCTGATCACCCAGTTCTACATCTACCACACTTACTACGAATCTTGGGACCTTCGTCTCTAACACTGTACAAGCATGTGCTTGCTCGACGTCGGGTGCTAATTTATACAAATCCATGTGTAGAACCAGCGTGCATCCTTGCACGAATTGCCTCAGACATATGTGGAGAAACCGATAGACCCAATGTCCTGGGTATGGTCGGAATTAACGATTACGACAAGTTGAATACTGAGAGCTGGAGGGGCAATGGTTGGATTGCATGTGCGTCTTTTCATCGTGTCGGTGACACTGGTATCGAACCCAATTCAATTATCCAGGTACAACAGATGCCATATTCCTTGAGAAACCCTCTTTATATGACCTTGTCATAGACATGACAGCTTCCCGTCCCACACGTCCGGCGTTCTTTGTCTCCCGCTTGGCTCCAGCGTCCCCTCGTGGCCCACGGCATCGACTGCAGCCCGTGCGTTTCACCTTCAGCGACGTTCGGCTGTGGTCTATAATCGAACGTACATTGCGAGCGGACTCGGAAGAAGGGGGATGTGATGGTGAGCCTAAAAGTCGATGGTCAGATGCTTGGCGGGTGTATGAGGATGTTTGTGTAGTCTGTGCTGGAGCATGGATGGGCGGATGGCGTGGTATCGCAAGCGCCAATACTGGCACCAGCCACCTCAAGGACTCAATTCGTCTGGAGGGCGAAGATGACGGTATCAGAAATGTGGGACGCGGGATCGAGGGGCGTCCAGTGATGAAGCGTGAATCGTATTTGTCGCCAAGCGGTGCAGTTTCGAGACAAGTCCGAACTACGCTGGCGCTACTGAGCATATTCCATGCTCACAGCCAGTTTCTATCAGAGCGGCTTTCGGAGCTGCTTGACGAGGCGAGCGCTGACTCTGACACCCCGTCGACGTTGGTGCTGAAGCCTCGAGATGTAATGGCTTTAGAGCTTGGAGTATTAAGTGACCTGGATGCTAGGTTTTTGGAATGGCTAGCCGAGCGAAACGAGAAGTCAGCCGGGAGGAAAGTAATTGTCAGGAGAGGGTGGAAAGACCTGCTTGGGGTCTTGCTTGGTTTCAGTTAAGCAATTTGGTGGACTGTCGGGTTATGTATACCTTAAGGATATACCTTTGTTTATTAATTATGTTCTCATCTCTTACCCAAGGTAACACTATGTCCTCTGTCTTATAAGCAGCTCAGAGAGATATTAGCCAACCGAATAGAATTCATTAGGCACATAATTCGGCTGACCTTATGCTCTCTACATTGCATCAAAGGATTTGGATCTTGGTATTTGCCACAACCAGCGAGTAATGCAAAATTGGTGTCTGATATGTCGAATGTTCGAGCTTGCGCAACTGGGTGCAGCGTAGGCACATCCGGCGCAACGATGTTCTTCCAAGAAAATGAGCAGTGTTTGTCCTTGAGCGAAACAGCAGCGGGCATTTCCTGATCAACGAGTGGCATAGCAGGCCGAGGAACAGAATCTTGGTCAGTTAGAGCACTTCGCAAATGCTTCATTCAATCAGGATTCTGCTCGTCGGTCTGCTAGCATCGGTAATAGATAAATCGTCCTAAGAATACTATGGAGATCGAGGTTCGCAGTTGTTTCTTCTAAACTTTTTCTTTTTCCTTTCCTTTTGCTTAGCCAGTGGTTCCAAGCCGTGAATGCCGACCATTGTGCGCAATACGTTCTCGTTACCCTCCAGGTAATGCGGCTCGCTCGAAGACAATGGGCTTGGGCTGAGCCAAACGCGGGGTGTTCAGTCACCACCGAGTGCCACAAAAGAAATCTATGACAATTGATAATCAGTTTTATCTCCAAATAAATTAGCTTTGCGGAACCAATGCGCTAGTTGTTACCCTCAGCCAAATGATATTGCACCCATTTGACAAAATGGATGAGAGATCCATGACTCGGAGGAGGAGTGGCATATCGACTTTTGTATTCAGCAGAATTTTCTTTTCATGATCTACAGATAAAAGGTTCCCAAAGAGAACTAGGGTACCAGACCTATAACGAAGAAAGGAAAATATGGAGAGTTACGGGAAACACCGAACAGCTGCCCATAGGCGACCTTTACAGTAAAGCCATACAAACTTGCCCTGTGCCTAAGATCCTATGCCAGGAAGATTACACCGAATGTGAGTTCACTAATCAAATCCATGTTTTTGGTTCACAGCGGACTTCTTCCTATTTAGAGTTGTCATACAGCTCTTGGATGGCCCCCCAGCAGCCGACTTATGCTCGCGTTTCGTACGTGATACCCCCGCCAACACAGACACCACCAAGACTAGCACTTCCGCCACTGGGAGCCGGTAGGAATGGAGCCATACGTCCACTATTGATTCCCGCGCCACCAGCTACACCTAAGGCTTCTGCCCGATTCACTCTGGCCCATTCAGACGGCCACCTGCGGGTGCAACCGCACCCTCGGCACAGGCTTGGAATATCTTCTCTTGCCCTTGATAGCTCCACACAACTCTTAGGTAAGACGTGCCCGGAAGGTATCTTGTATACTGGTGGGCGTGACGGCCAGATCATTGCGTGGGACCTCGGACTGAAGGCGAAACGACGACAGCATCGATATGGATATGGCGAAAGTGGTCCTGGCTGGCGTAAAGGCCGGTGGGAGATATTAACTGGCTGGAGCGATGGTATGGAAGAGGAGGAGGAAGAAGAAGAGGTTGTCCTCAGAAGTGATGGTGATATACTCGGTGACGTCGTTGATAGTGGAGGGACGAACCGACGAAAGACTAAGGTGCTGACGGAGGATATTCCTTACGAAGAAACTTGGGAGTATGATGCGGAGGGTTCTCCTTCGACTGTGAGTCGGTGATTACCTGCTGCTGTCATGCAGTCATTCACATGATGCATGTTTCAGCCGTCTGCTTTCAGACAATGTCTGCAGACCCACACTGATTGGGTCAATGATATCTTATTATGTAACTTTAATCAGACGGGTGAGTCATGTCAATTAGCTATTCTAGATCTTACAGGCTGCGTCAGTTGTATCTGCGTCTTCGGACGGCTCTATCCGTGCATGGTCACCACACCTCTCACATGCAATTGATCCTGTCTTAGTTGGAGTGCATGACGATTACGTGAGGTGTCTAACTACGAGGTTAGTACACTTGTCCCCTAATATTGTGTTTGAGGCATACACTTACGTGACCAGTCCTCACCAGTCATGGATTGCCTCTGGCTCTTTCGATAGAACTATCAAACTTTGGGATCTTTCCCGTACCATCTCTTCCGCAAAGCATAACTCTTCTCGCGCTTCTCACACTAACACCTCCCCTTTGTCGACACTTTCCCTCCCGTCACCTTCTCAAAAATCCAGTATCTATACTATCGCTACTGACCATGTTGGATCTATTATAGGTATTTGTTTTTTCGTATAATTATATTTATCCATTGAATGGTAGAATTATGTGTTGTCGATATTGTTTTTCCGTTCTTCTAATCTGTTAGGCTCAGTAACTAGTATAAACTCATACTAACATTTCCCTTGACCCGCTAGCCTCCGGTTCCCCTGAGCGTGTAGTTCGAATGTGGGATCCTCGCACCGGTAAACGGACTGGGAAACTGGTCGGACACACTGACAATATCCGCGCAATTGTTTTGAGTGCAGATGGTCGATATGTACGCTGATTTTTTACGTTTACGAGTATAGTCAATGATGATGTGTTGTAGCTGTTGACAGGATCTGCTGATGGTATGTGTAACCCCAGTAATTCTCATGTACTAGGTAATCATCAATTCCCTAGCCTCCATAAAGCTCTGGTCGTTGGCTTCTCAGCGCTGTCTTCACACTTTCGCCCATCACACAGATTCTGTTTGGGCACTTTCGTCTCAACACCCGTGTCTTGAAATTTTCTACTCTGGCGATCGCTCCGGCATTGTTAGCCGCGTGGACATGGAAGGCTCCAATGCAGTAGACGAGGGCGAATGCATGGTAATTTGCAATGCCTCTCGCACCCCAGAGACCGATGATGCTGATCGTCACCGTGACGGTCGGACAAGCGTTTTGGGTGATATTTTCCGACTACAGGATGGTGGCGGGGTCAATAGCATTGTCACAATGGACGATAGACTGGTGTGGACAGCCACAGGATCATCTAGTGTCAAACGTTGGAAGGCTCCCCCTCGAAGATCACTTCGCATGGGAATACATATTGGTCAAGGCTCCTCTCACATATCCTTATCCAGGCGTACGAGCGGGTCGTCTGATGTCCAGTCTCCTCCAAGAGGATTCAGTTTAGGTATTGACAACACACATAGATTCTCGGATGAAGTACCCCCTCAAGCATCCTCGCCTACTAGTCCCCGATTTGCCAGAACTACATCGGGGTCAGTTGGTCACCCATTAACTCCTGATCCATCTACTCAGAATGACACGACACTCTTTGATATCCCTTATCAATCGCTCGTGCGCTTGGTATCCCCTAACGACCCTTATGCTCTCGGTTCCCCCTTGTCTCCAGGAGGGTATGGGGGAACGTCCCGTGGACGCGCAGACGCGGACGTTGCTACGTTGTACTCTGCTGCAAGCGTCAAGAGTATACCTATTGCTGCCTCACGACACTCTCACCAGCTTTTAGTCTCACCCGAGTCTGTTTTACGGACACCATTCCGTCAAAGCTCCGGGGGGGGACTTAGCCCACGATTTACAGGAGTTCACCTCGAACTCGAACCGAACTGGACGCCTTCCCCGCGGGCCGAATACGAGGCCCGTGAACTCGCTGCAGCCGCCCTGCCCCTTGAAACCTATCCAGATGATATTATTCAAGGCGAGCACGGGCTTGTACGATCCATCATTTTGAATGATCGGATGCATGCTCTAACCATTAACACTGCTGGATGCGTGGCTGTTTGGGACATCGCAAGGTATGATTTGAGTATCTCGCACTTTTTTGTCTCATTTTTATGTATGATACTCTTTGATTCCTCTCTTACAGGTGCCGTTGTGTCGGATGGTATGATCGAAGTGATGTACTTGCCGAGATGGGCTGCGCTAATGGTACAGAGGGAAGCGTGGAATCGGATGTTGAATCCCGTAGTCCGAGAGAGTTGCTTGAGACTGTGCGAGAGCGGATAGAGGGGGAGAGCGTGATCTCCCCTTGGTCAACAGTCGACACCCGCATCGGAAATTTGACAGTTCATTTATCTCAGAGGTGTTTCGAGACGGAAATTTACGCGGATGAAGCCGGATACGGTAGCGAGAGATACTATGATACGGAACAACGACGTGAGCAGTCACAATATCTCTCAACGAAAGTTTCTGACTTTGCTTGAGTAGTCAATGTCGGGAAATGGGTTCTTAGCAATATATTCGACAGTTTCGTGCGAGAGCAGCTGAGGTCACTTCATCGGCTGGTTCCCAATTCCAATTCGTCTGCCCCGACAACACCAGGCGCGCACCGTAATGGTTCGGCTGGTCGTTCTACTTCTGACTCCCGTCTGTCGGCTTCTACTGAGTCCGACACGAGGAGCAGATCTTTATCAGCACTTTCTATTGCTTCCCATAGATCAAATACCTCACGTACTGCTATCTCTACTGTTGTCACGACACACTCACTGACACCTGCCATTCTTCCGGATACGTCTCTGATATCCAAGCGCCGACCTTCGCTTTCCTTACTTCCCCCCCTCATTCCCATTGTCGCATCCAAGGATGCTCAATCAACACCTATTGCTAAACTACCCAGTATTCCCTTAATGAATCAAGAAACTCCAACACCACGGCCGCGCGCAGCCACCGAGACGACTGGTATTTCCAAAAGTCTACCTAACAAAGAGTCTGATTATTTCACCCTGAAGGGGAAAAGACAGTCTGCTTCTGGGACCACTCTGGACGACTTCTCTGGTTGGGGAGGCCCAGGCTCTAAGGATCACGACAAGGATCCAAGCGTGCCCCAAATGCCCGCTACCCCTGGCGGAGGGGGCTTTATGGGAAGACTGCGGCATTTTGGAAGAAGTTCTAAGCGTCCTTCCAGTGGGGAATCGCCCACAACACCCGGAGGGTCTGCGGTTCAGCATAGTCGTGAAAGTCGCGATGGTACTACAAAGGCAAGCCGTTTCCTGCATTCTGTTTCTTGCTCGCCTTTCAATATCGTTTCAGGAGGACGAAACTGATGAATCTGAGTCGGAGACTGAGCAATCTCGCTTCCTTGGCTCGTTGGTAACCCAGACATTCCATCCCCCTACGGCGACAGATGCTCCACCATTAAGTCTCCCTCCAGATACCGAGGTTGTGCTTGCTGAAGAGATACAATCCGGCTGGTCGAATATCTATAGAGGCACAGCGGCCACTACAGGCCAAGATACTGCCTTGCTAAGTAAAGTTATGCCCATGTGGCTTATGCAGTATCTTCTTGCCAACAAGATACCTATTGTGCCCAACATCAAGGTTAGTTTTGGTGTTGTAGCATGGACCGGAAAAACTACCAATGGCGAGTCAACTGCCGACAACCAAAATACGTACGTTCACCTGTTCTAGTCAGCTCACCAGGCTGACAATCGTTTTTGTGTACAGCCTATGCAGGTTAACAGCCAATCGATATCTTCGCGTCCGGAAGATATTGGGATATGTGTGTCTCAACCATTTAGGTCGTCGCTCTTATCTCACGTTGTCCTTGTACAGGTACAAGACAAGATTGAAAAATCTCCATCTCGAGCAGGGTCTCGCGCAGGCTCTATATCTGGAGGAACACCACGGTCGTCGGTGGACGTTCCACGAGCTACTCGTTCATCTCATCCAGGGTCACTGGCTCCCGCGATAGACCAGTCCCGACCCGAAGACATTTACGAATTACTATGCAACGACGTCGTCCTTCCTTTAAATATGACTTTAGCCACCATACGGCATTACGTTTGGCGATCGTCTGCAGAGCTTCTGTTATACTATAGAAAGAAAATATGAGCTAGATGTATCATTGTTATATTATCAGCTGAAGCGACGACATGTAACTCGAGGTAGCAAGAACGATGAAATTTCTTTCCTGTAGCCAGGCCAAAGACCTTATTTCCATACTGTTTTTATTATAAACTCTGGGGCGCTCTGTAGATTTATAACTCATTCTGTCCTTACTTTCTGTCCATCGCAAGGAAGCCTTATCAATAGATCACGCGATTTGATTAAATCTCATATTTTAATGCGATAAGTCAGATAAAACCAGTGTCATAGCGAGATTATGCATGTACTTCTAAGTAAAGTAGCATATACAGAAAACGGATTATTCAAACCTCTCAGCACAAAATATCAGTACAGGACAATTTTTAAAGGTAGGGTTCGAACAGATACGCATTGATGGAACTATTTTGGAGTCCACAGTGGGTGGAAGGGGACACTCATGGGCGTTATCTACCCTCGATCGCAAAACTCATGCGTCCCCCTTCTCCCTCTATCCCAGAGCGTGAATTCGCGTTTTCAGCACTCAAGCAATCTCTTAGATTAGATGGGCGATCTCCCCTCGAGATGCGGACACCCACATTTCAGTTTGGACCTGAACTGGGATGGGTCGAGTGCAAGCTAGGCAAAACACGGCGAGTCACATGTAACTTGGACAAGTTTATCGATGTAGTAGACTTACCTCTGTAATTCAGCGTTGTAGCCCATGTCGATGCGAAGATGGTGAAACCTCTACCTGAAAGACCGTTTGAGGGCATAATCACAATACATTCTGAGTTATCACCCATGGCATCTACTGAGTACGAGTCAGGACGGTGAGTTTATTAGCTTGTTTGTCAAAATTTCCTGGAAAATTCTCTGAGCCTCGTTTCAAGCAAGTCCTTCAGAGGAGGAGGTAATCATCACTCGAATGTTAGATAAAGTTTTACGACGAAGTGACGCTGTGGATAAAGAGTCACTCTGCGTTCTAGCCGGACAGCGCGTGCGCCTGCATCTCTTTTTGCATCCAAATGTTGATATAGAGAGAGACTGATAGGTATGGCATCTCCGTTTGACGGTACATTTTCTAGCGGAAGCTGGAAATCTTTTGGATTGTGCATGCTTAGCGGGTATAGTGGCACTTAAACATTTTCGTCGACCCGATGTTGAAGTCATTGGGGACGAAGTTACCGTTGTTGGTCATCGAAAATTTTGTCATGTTATTTCACTAGATGCTATATCTAATGCCACGGTTTTTAGCATCCGCCTTCATCGCGTGCACCTGTACCGCTATCAATTAATCACACACCTTTATGCCTCACCTTTGCATTTTTTCCTGACTCCGCCACTCCTCCGGTCCTAGATCCTTCACAACTAGAAGCAACGCTCAGTAGTGGCACCATGACCCTCTCCATGAATGCCCAACGCGAGTTATGCGTAGTGCAGAAAGCTGGAGGGGTACCGCTAGCCCTCGACGAAATCCTTCGACTAGTCGGTATGTCACATATTTATTTATTTAGTTGTCTTGTCATATCTTCTGCAGAGATTGGCGTACATAAAGTTAAGGAACTTGATGCACTTGTGGAGAATGCATTACGTGAAGACTGGAAAGGTCGTCATGTCGAAGTCGAGTGACCTGCTTCCAATTTAACGACAATATCAGAGAAGCAGTTGTTTGAGGACTCAGAGGGTGAGCGAGGGAACAATGATTTTGTCTCTACTGGTCAATTCATTTGTCAGTGATTTAGGCTCCAAGCAGCGGCTGCCCTTAGTTGGGGGAATCAACTTTACCTGCATCTGGAATTTCACAACACTCCAGACCTCTGACGATATGACACATACAGGGCCCGGGTACGTGGGTACCTGTGTGTACATTTGCGGACGTTTCTATCTATATAAAAAAAGTAACGAACTCTGCTACTCTCCCGCTCTGCATATCCGGTGGCCTTTGATGTCCCCAGTTCCTTATCATGAAACAAAGCCGATTCCCGCTTCTGTTTCTTCACATGTCAATTTTTCTCACGAAAAAGAAATTTTATTCTGTTTTATTTCGTCTAGTCAGCTTAGCATGCCACTCGAGAGAGAGCCCCAAAAATATCGCTTACACCGTGCACACTGCCAAGTAGTGCCTACTAGGAGACATGCAAGGTGAAAAGGTGAGTCGCCCTCCGAATACCTGCAGCTGCCCAGAGATCTCATCGGTGCTTGACGTGAACCAGACGCGTTATCCAAGTTCGTTAGCTCAAAAGACGGACCAGTGCTAGTGTCTCCTGAGGTCTACACAAGAGTTATGTATTGGACTATTTCACCTTTCGATCTACAGTCTGGCCATGTGAGAGCGAAGTCTGCTTTCCCCACACCATCACCCGTTGCTTCTCCCCCTACCTCGGCTCTGATTCAAAGTCAACCTAAAACCACACAGCATAACATTGGAATCACAAGACGTTATATATACACATCCGGTAAACGCGAATACTCCCCCAACATTTGTTGTGGGAGAAGTAGGTCACTTAGAATGAATCTTTCGTCATAGACGCATCCGCTTGAAATATATCTGCTATTCTCAGATATATCTATCGGGTCAGACTGTATTCAACAAAGATCTCTCAACACTCATAATGATGATGTATGGCCAAGGAAGCAAAATTTGCCCCAAAACATTTTCCGGTGGCATTCCATGGTCACTGACTTCAAGCAATGGCCGAATATCCTCACTGTAGTGCAAGCTTAGCTTGGACCGTGCGATCGGGCCAGGCACCGTTCACCTATTCCTAATTACTCAGCAGTCTCAAACTAGAGTTGCAAGTGTTCGCCACGCTTGGTGGCCCTGTGGGGGAAATGCCAAACTACCTCAGACCTTGTGGCTTTTAGCTAAGAGTTATTCCATTTAGGTTGAGGTGGTACATCAAAAAAATGAGATTTCATGAATTCAGCAAAACCTAGCCCCAAATATAACAGCCAGATTTACTACTTTACATATTTTTGAGATGAATACTCAAGTCCACTCAGATTGAACAAGACTAATTAGTTGCACCCTCAGCTGCAACTAAAATGTGCCACAACTCAAACTGCTGGTGCCCTCAATACGTGAATTGTGTTCAAGTTTGCCTTAGATTCCCTTTCTCTTCCGGCCAGGTCGGATCAACCTTGGGTTATGGTCACCTAATCCTTTTCAGATAGCTCCAAGCTTTTATGAGGAGGTGAGGAGGGATTTAGACACCTTACTGGGCTCTAGTCACGAACACCTCCCAATCGATAATGTAATATTAGGGTCATCTGAATAGTGCTATAGCAACTATATGAGTGAGGGGAAGAAACTGTCCTGTAGGAAGACAATAGTCACAAGTATTCTTTGTCTTCCATAGATCTAGTTCATGGTTGCTGAGTAAGGTGGAATAGTGGGAATAGTTCTGTCACACCACAACAACCATTTTTTTGACTCGTGAGTTGGAATGAGTATCAGAAAAGGAGTGTCATAATTGATCTATAACTGCTTACCTTTTCATTTTCCTCAATGGTATATCTTGGTTTGTACTGTTCTGACGGAAATTCTATAATTGATCGTGTAGGAGTGAGCGAGGAGCTGGCTGGACCGCGAGCAAAATCCAAAGAGTATGTTTGGTTAGCGTGTGTTATGGCCTTCTTGACATGCGCTCGGGTATTCAATCTGCCAAAATATAGGCTATCAGCATTGTCAGAGGAGTACGATGTAATATAGGGCTCACGTTGCAAGCATGCTATTCATATACACTAGAAAATTCGTGACAAAGTGCTATGCTCAGGGCAAGAACAACTCACATGCCCCAATGGGTGTGAGTCCAATAAGGTACCAGAAGGTCTCGCTAGCAGTGATAAACTTGAAATGGTATTAGGCAATGTAAACCTTCAAGTATGGTGTGTGGACAAACGAGGATCATGTGGATTGCCGCACATATGCCAGTGACGAGGCCGCGCTCAATGGCATTAATGATCAACTTGTTCAGGAGCGAGTTTGTTGACTGGATGCTAATCCAACATCAGTCTACAACAGAAGCAGTAATCACGTCCTCACTGCATACCTTGGATTAGGACGAGAAGTATGAAGAATTAAGCACAGTGCGACAGTGATCAATATATCACACGCAAGACCAGCAGTACTTTGGATGATCACAGCATCCTAGGATTACACATGGTGAGGTTGGTGTGATTGAAATTAAGATCCAATACCCTTCTGGTGGGTATCACACCATGATATCCGGGAGCTTGAAGGCTAAACGAATGTCAGAACACAACAGGAAAACAAGCAAGCGCAGTCACCTCACAACTTCTGCGCCTTTTTACAGTGATATGTGAGAAAATCGTGAGTTTGAAGATGGTCAAGCTGCTCACAGATACCTCCACCTAGGCAAAGTAAACACAAGTGAGAGAGCCGCAACATGGTAAACTCGTTAAAACAAACCGAGGGATAGGGAAGCCAACATGCACTACATACACTCTTGATATCAGTAGCTCCGGCAATGTTTGAAAAAATGCTCACGATAAGAACAGCCACACATCGTCCCTTCACACCTCTTCTACTTACTGATCTTGCGAAATTATGAATACATACAAGACTTGAGACACTACTCACGTATCCATATAGAACGAGCAAGATAACTGGCAGGTGACAGGACGTCAACTCCAACAACCATCGTGATAACATAACATTACCATTGGACGACACATGAAACAATGACCTATATTGGAGGCTGAACACAGACAATGAGCTACGACTGAAGTAGTGCGTACTATCAGAAGCATGCACATCTACCGGGAGGGTATTGAATGAGCGGATGCATGGCGTTGATAAGTAACATAGACAAACGGACTTTTCCCCTTGGTATCCACATACTATGTGAGCACTCAGTATATCGTGGGATGAACTAACTCACCAGGTGATGAGGCCTTTGGCCTCTCTAAAGTCTATGAGATACGAGTAAAATACCTTGATGAATAATGCGATATCAAGAGTCTCAAGAAAGTTTTGATAAATTGTGATTTACAGTGAGGCACGTGGAAAAAGTTGACAACACGTACACTATCCCTAATACCTGTCACAAGAATGGGAACCCCAAGTGACACTGGCAACGAAGCAATACTCACAAGTGATTTGATGACCGAGGAATCCTTTGGGTACCAATGGAAATAGAGCCAGGCCTGCAAGACCAACACCATAGAATCTACAAGCGGAAGTAACGTTACAACGACTTCTAGCAATAGAAATGGTGCTTACATGGTCGCTATCACATAAGAGATCAACCAAACTCCATAGTAATTTCCGAGCAGACTAAGGGTGTCAGGATTGATACTATCAGCCATAACGTTCACTTGAATAGCATCCTTTATCCACACATGAATCGAAGCTCATAGTGTTTGGCAGTGTGATGGTTGCATATCTATTGGTTATAAGAGTTGGCATCTCGCTACTATTTTGTCCCAGGATCGAATGATATTCTGGGTTACGCATCAGCGTTGTTGAGCTGGCAAGGGTTACGAGAACAGAATCTCAAGCAAGGTTCTGGTCATGCACCACCCTGTTGTTTCAAAGGTGGATATATTTCAGGAACTTCAGTTGATGTGAGAACCACGACGGGCGTCTTGAAAAATCAAGGGGTGGCCCTGAAGATTTATGGAAAAAATGCAAGCGGTGTTCCTGTCCTAAGTTTGTGGTGGTCGTCGGATTCTTGCGCAACACTTACATAAATATCCTTTTGCACTTAAAATTCCAAACTCGAAATGAACAATATACATTTGTGACCATTACACCCAATGCGAGCTTCAGAAAGCTGGAAGAGCCTCGACAAAATAACGTACGAGGACCAATGCTTAGAAGTAAAAGTGTTAGGGATGAGTGAAGGGGAACAAGTAGTATGCTAGATTGTCTGGCAGTTTCAATTTCCTATACATCTTTCCAACCTCCCATCCCTAACTGGTTACGGAGCTTCCATAGGACAGCACTCCATAGATGCCTACCAACAGCGTGCTCACATTGAATCACCAGATCCACGCAGCAACGTTTGCCTTTCAGGATTTTATTCTTTATTACAACACACATTACTTCCTCGCGTCCTTCTCTCGTTGTCACGGAAGAGATAACTTGCATCACAGTGATTTCTCTCCTGACCGCGATCACTAGGTTAAGGAACCCTGGGTATGAGTTCGTCGCCCTGTGGGAATGCCCAAGAGTTCCCCTCTAGCGTACCAATGTAAGTTCCTACCGTTTCTTGAACTATTGAAAATCGTGTGATAGTGTGTCGTTTAGTCCGAATGGGGTTAATTACATGGGGAATAAAAAAATCCTGTTGCAAAAGACACTCCAGCAAAAAAATAGTAGTCACAAATTCTTTTGGGTTTTTCGTGAAATTAGCTCATTGTAGTGTGGAATAGCAGGGGATTGTTTGACTCATGACTTGGAGTGACCATCAGAAAAAGTACTGGCATAATCTGACATATTACTGCTTACCCCTTTATTCCCCCCGACGATACCATTTGATTTGTATTGTTCAGGAGGAGTCAGTTCTATTGATCGTGCAGAAGTGAATGAAGAGACAGTTGAACCACGAGCGACATTCAAAGAAAATGTTTGGTTTGTTTGTTCTACGGCATGCCTGATATGCTCTCGGGTATTCAATCTGCCAAGATATATAGGCTATCAGTATTTTCAAAGGCGTGCAATGGGATAATAGACTTTACGTTGCAAGCATGCTATTCATATATACTAGAAAACTTGTGATCAAGAGCTATGTTTTGAAGAAAGAACAAACTCACACTTGCTGATTGGCGTGAGTGCAATCAGGTACCAGGAGCTCTTTCTGGCGGCGATAAACTTGAGACGATATTAGACAATGTACCCTCCCAGCATGGGTGTGGACGAACAAGGATCATGTGGATTGCCGCACATATGCCAGTGACAAGGCCGCGCTCAATGGCACTAATGATCAGCTTGTTTAGGAGTGAATTTGTCGACCGGATGCTAATCAGATAGTAAATCTACAAAAGCTGTGGCTATGTCCAGATAGTATACCTTTTCTCAGGACGAGAAGTATGAAAGATCAGACACAGTGTGACCGTGGTCATAGCATCACACGCAAAGGCTGCAGCGCTTTGGATGATCACAGAATTCTAGGATGATATATAACGGTTAGATTGGCGTAATTGGAAAGCGGATTCTAGAATACCCGTCTGGAGGGTATTTGGCCAGAGAGTTGGCCAGTTTGAATGCTAAGCGACGTTGTCAGGGCACCTCGTTGAAACAAGGAAAGGAGAAACAAGGAAAGAAGTTACGTTATGACTGCAGCATCTTTCAAGATATGTGAGATAAATGCGCCATCTGTAGTCATCGGGACTGCGTACATATACCTTCACCTAGACACAGTGAACACGCAGGTAAGAGAGCTGCAACACTGAGAGCGTATTAAAACAAACCGAGGGACAAGAGAGCCAGCATGCACTACAGACTTGGTTCAGTGAATCGTTACAATCCTAAGAAACAACACTTACAATCAGAATAGCCACACATCGCCCTCTCACATTACCTCTGCTTACTGATCTTCCAAGGTTGAGAACACATTCATGGCTTGAGACACCACTCACATATCCATACAGATCGGGAAAAGTAACTGATAGGACGTCAGCTCCAACAGCAGCTCCCACATGAAAAAAAAACAACATTACCATTGTACGATACAAGAGACCATGAACTGATCCGGAGGTCGCATAAAGACAAGGGGCTGCATATGAAGGCGGTACTTACTATCAGAACCATGCACATCTACAGAGAGGCGCGTTAGATAAGAGGGCGAACACTTATTTTGTAACAGGGACAAACCAAAACCTCCCTTTGGAGTCCGTATACTATTTGAGCATCTGATATATTAAGTGACGTGAACTAGCTCACCAGTCGATGGTGAGAAGAGCTTCAAAGCTCCCAAAGTTTTCTATTAGACTCAGGTTGAATCTCTTGATGAACAGCGCGGTATTCAAGGTCTCAAGAAAACTTTGGTGAAATGTGATTTGACTTGCAAGATGAGAAAAGTCGACAATACATACACCAATGCCAACACCTGCCACGACATAGTGATGAGACTTGGATGACGCCAGAAATGTAGTCAGTGCTCACAAGCCCTTTGATGGCCCATGAATCCTTTGGGTACCAATAGAAGTAGAGCCAGGCCTGTAACATACCAACACCATAGATTCTGCAAGTAGTGACAACGAAGCGTGCGGCAACTTCCAATAATGCGATTGACGCTTACATGGTTGCTATCATGAAGGAGACTTGCGAAACTTCCAATTCATGTTTAAACACATCGATTGGGTCAGACATGATACAATCAGCGACAACATCCGCTCACCGTAAAGGTAGCATCCTTTATACGTAGCTAGTCTATCCACAGGACTCCGATTCTCAGCCGATATCACGGTGTTTGGAAGCTGTGAGAAACTTTGATGGTTACAGAGATAGAAGCGTACATTCAGAAATGGCAACTTGGGACTCGCCAATATGTTACTCTGGTAATAGAGAGTTGGCGTCCTGCCGCTATTTTCTCCCTGGCCGTAGAACGGTGGTTTCTGGGCTATCCGCAGCGATATTGGGCCGGCAATGGTTGCGAGAACAAGATTTGACGCAGATCATGTACCACCTTGTTATTTCAAAAGTTGGGCGCAATCTACCTTCTGTTGCTGCGAGAGCCGCGAGGAGCGTCTTAATAGCAGAGGGGGCTTCGAAGGGTGTCACTGTACTAAAGTTGGCTTGGCCCATGCATCACCAGCACTGCCCCAGTCCCTTCGCGCTGCCATGGATGCCAGGGTGACACTTTTCTCCCGACCATTTTGAAAAATTTGAAATTCAGGTTCCACAGCACTTACTTGACTTGAAATGGCGTAACAGTAGCGTTAAAACAGCTACAGAAAAACACACATTTACCAACATCTACATCAGAAGCGTAACCCTTCGATGTCCTTGGCGCTCTTTGATACCGCTCTCGCGTGTGAATACGTATTTTAGGTTGAGACAATGGCTCGTCTGTAAAAATCTGGCTGGGTGATTGGGAAGTGATTACAGCTGATCATTATCTTCTCTACCACGAGTTTTTTTCGGATCTAACGGGTGGGGGCAATTTATATCTTTCCGAAATTTCTTCGCATGCCCTATTCGCCTCTACTTCTGGGTGTCAGAGTGCGTATGATGAATTCGTTCGGATACCGCGATGAGTGACGTCACTGTACTGTAACATTATCATGGTCGTGCAGAAGATTCAGACTCTTGCGCACCTTTTGTCTTGTGTCTAGGTTGTTACGAATCCCTCCTTCTATGCTATGGTCGACTTGTCATGCAAGTAAGTAGGGAAGTAGAAACCCATCCCCGGTCTATCGGTGGTATAAATCACTGCGACGACAAAACTAGCGTGGTGTCGACTGGATTTACGATGCAGGGACGCGTGATGAGGCAGTGTGTGACTGGATTGAGTTGGCTGCTACCATTTTCTATCGTTTCCCAACTAATCCGAGGATTCATGCTCTTCATCTGGGTGCTGATAAGAACGATATGGGCACCAATATTTTTCTTTCAATAGTGACAAGTTTAATGACACCGCGAGGCGAAAGTCCGATGGTAAAGGAAAGACATACGCTTCTATTGATTCATATGGACCGCAGGAATTTGACTCGAAAGAATCCCTAACTGCCATTGTACTACGTCAACTTGGGATTGTAAACTTTATCTCGCCAGGGAAAGTGACAAAGGAATATATGAATTGTCAAGTGATGGCTTCAAAAAAATAACATTGTTTTATACTAGTAGGATACCAGTCGGCCAGTGAACAACGCAAAAATTAACTTTTCCGACACGGGGAATCGAACCCCGGGCTATCGCGTGAGAGGCGATAATGTTAGCCACTACACCATATCGGAGTCCCTAAAATGGGGCAGGCAAGCTAATTAATTCCCGTGGCGGAACATAAATTGCAACCTGAAAAATGCAAAAGTAATTAATACTTCCGACACGGGGAATCGAACCCCGGGCTATCGCGTGAGAGGCGATAATGTTAGCCACTACACCATATCGGATCTTCTTAGGTATCTACTCCGTCTTCATTAGATTAGACCTACTGAGCATGTTTATGGCCACTCCAAATCTTTCAGCTTTTATAGGCCCCGATTCGCGTCTACATCTAAAGAGTGTTAACGCAAATATTTTCTGGACGTACATATTTGTATTCTATGACAATGCAAAATCATGTATAGATAAATAAAGTATGCGAGAAGGTATAGGTTCTAAGAAGGAGCATAAAACTGAGATTCATGGATCGTCATCGTCCTCAGCGGCTTCAAGCATCATGTCTGCGCAGACCCGGTTAGTGGCTTTATCATGCCTTATATGTATGTAAAAGCACACACCACCCCATTGAGAGTTGCTCAATGATGAGAGAATGTTTTGAGGATCGTCTAGCTCATTCGAGCGTCTGGGAGAGGAACCATCACGACTGAACGCAAAGGCTGAGATCATTACTATGCGAAGACACGATGTTGACTCACGAGTAGTGGTACGCAATATCACCAGACTGCACACTGAGATCACTCAACCTCCGGCTTTGCCTTCTCGACTCAAGTCCAGAGGGCGAAGAAGGGCTATCTAGTCCATATGACATATCTTGACTCAGGGGTCCCGGTGATGGCAAAAGTGAAGTATTCAGCTGGGTGATATCTCGGGTACGTATGGGAGGTGTCATTGGGATTGCGTCCACCACGATAGCGGGGATGCCAACTTGCGCAGTCTTAGCAGGATGAACATCGCTAGTGAAAAAAAAAAAGACGTACTATTTTGCGCCGCTAATTTTCTTTCCTCCATAATACGAAGGAAGCGCCCACGGCGATAGAACATTTTTAGCAGCGATTCGACTCGATCTACGTTGACAGCATCCATGACCATTCTAGTAGTTTCTTGGCGGGCAAGGATGTCTTTGACGCTAGGGGAGTGTCATTTATTGTGGTGCATCAGACAAGCTTGGGAACAAGAGTCACCTCAGGGCTTCCTTGTCGGTAATAAGCCTGTTGTGTGCCAACATTAGTAGCATGTTTGTGAAAGAGATCCCTTTGCCTGGTTCGAAGGACAGCCTCGCTTCGTGATACAAACGGTTATACAAGACTCGTCGTTGACGAGTACTCTCAGGGTCAAGAGTGCTTAATGCGGTGTGTAATTTAAACAAGTCGACCCCTGGGATGTGAGGTGAAAGGTTCGCAGGGTTGCTGTCGTCGGTAGCCTCGGCGTCCGCTAGGAGCTTTTTCACCTGATATTGGACTGGATAAATACGGACTTCAAACACGCCCGTGAGTTTCTAGTGAAGGTAAGTCAACCAAATACAGCCCACTATAAGGAGACCATACCGCAAAGAAAGGTACAAGTTTGGGACGCTCGAGATAGCCAGTTCGTTGGTTGGCAAACTCGGCCCAAACTTTCTTAAACGCCCTCATTTGCTCACGATCGACTGCCTTTGCCCCTCTAGCGAGTTGGAATACGTATGAGAAGTTTTCGACAACCACACCTGCAACTGAAATAAGCCTGTAAACAACTTTGCGAAATAGCAACACCACTAACCAGTGAATAAGTTGGCGAAAATATACTATAAAAAAATCGCTTGGAATGTCATAGCTAGCCAGCAATACAAGTACTCACCATGCTAAGTACGTTCCACGATATGAACAAAGCATAAGCCCAACCTTGACTACCACAATCGGAGTCCGGATCCTGAGGTGTAGCATTTGTACATCGTGGGTAACCAACTGTACTGATAGATGTCACACTAAGTAAGCACAAAAGGCACATGGAAGCAACGACCCCGCAACTCACTAGTCATGCATGTACTGATTCCACCCTTCGCTGTCAACATATCAGGTTAGACTGTGGTATACAGCTACAAAGCAAACATCCATACCCTGTACTCATGAAAGTCAACATAAGTAGAGCTTTACCAAGACTAGTGTAATTTTGGGTGTGGGTCTCAGCGCTTTCCCAACGGGTCAAGCCAAATACTTCCACAAAAAGTATGCCAAAGAACAGGAATAAAGCAAACCATAGGAGTAATAGACTAAGGATCGCAGGGAGGCTTGCGCTGTGATATACCCAATTAGTATTAGATGACTGATACGAGAGTGGCAAACCTACACTGAAGTTTTGAAAAGTTGATTCAAAGAATTATTACGCTGCACAAGCTTGAAGGCTATGCTGACAAGGAACAACTTCTGAAGTTGCTGTACTGAGAAACCCGTTGAGCCAGCCAGACCGAAAATAGTCGTAGCGATACTTCCAGTCACAACTATGACGTCAAATATATTCCAGCCATTGGCACGGAAACTGGACCATCCAAGTCCGGTGAACCGTATACCAATGTCTAAGGCATAGAAGCAGGAAAGCCCCAAGAAAAGATGGTCTAGGATGATGTCAATTTGGACCCATTCAACATGATGTGCTGAACATACCTCGTGTGTTATCTGAGAATTGACTATTGGCGAAGGTTTGTGTCCTGAAAACATCAAATGAGAACGGAAAAATATCCAGGAGAGTCGCCCTCACATAAGAAGGATAATGTGTACAATATACAACATGGTCATAACTGTCATCCAGTAACCATGTTTGCTGGTCGCGCGATCGAAGCACCATCCACGAATCCCTGTCGTAGGGCGAATCTTAGGCCGTTTAGACGGTCTCTGTCGCTTGATCAATTTAAGTAGGTCAACCCACTCGCGTTGAGGTTTGGTAAGTAACGCGAGACCTGAACGGGAGGAAAAATTGCCGATAATAATACTGGGGGGTATGGTTAATAAGGGCAGGCGCACAAGCAAACATGCATCGCGAACCTGACAAATATAGTGAGAATAACGATTCCACCCAGAAGGTTGTAAATTAGGAAGAACACAGCGTTCCACTGCGACACGTTCGTCTGCGGCTGTTGATCCCGGCCTGAGATGTTAATGGCGACGTCCATTACGGCTATCCATCCTTCGAGAGAAACAATCTCAAACAGAATTAAGAGGGAATCGCCGAAATTGTCGAAGGACCAAGTTGTGGACCCAGTAGGGTTTGCCCAAACACGAGGAGCCAAAAACCCATATTCGTTATTCAAAGAGCTGAGGGTATTGGTGTATTCATTCTGACAATCGCCTTTCCCTTGAACGCTCGAATCGGTGCAACTGAAACTCAGCCCGGAAAAGATATTGAGTCCCCATACAGCATAGGGAATCATGTACAGCGCGGCCAGTACTGCAGCATCCAAAATTCGTACAAAACCAACGATGAGGAGGGAATGGAACGTGGTGCGCATTTGATCGAAAAGAGTTATGAAACGCAGCGCCCGGAGCGCTTTAAGAGAGCGTGTAAATCGGCTTAAGCCACTGAGTAAAAAGAGACTTGTTATTGAATTGATCAGTAGACCAATGAGAATGATCAAATCCACAAGGTTCCAGATACTGAGGAGATATGCGTTGGGAGTGAAGATGAATCCATCTGCGATCGCCTTGATGATGAACTCAACGAAAAGGACAAGAGCAAAAGTTCCTTCGGCAATAGCAAACCAAGAGTCCCGCACGAAACCGTGTTGGGCGTAATAGCCTCTGCGATATACCGGTGTGGCAATAGCAGCTACTATAATTCCGCCAATTACAGCCAGGAACAAAGTGACTTGGAACAAGACATGGGCAGTTGGCGACGGGGGAAGACCGTAAATCCGTTCCCCATTTGGAGGTTCAACGAGGGCTTGGCAAAAACGTCGTAATGGATTCTTTTGAGAGAATATCCAGAACGTTTTGTCGTAGGAAGGGTGTGCCGCGATAAAGTCAGCCTTTTGAGCACGCCGCTCATAGAGCACGTTGTTCGTGTCTTCGGCAGCAACGGTGTCCGCACTGAAAGCCGCGAGTATCTCTCTAATATTAAGAGTTCAGATTGGACAGTGCGATCCAAAACATGATCTTACAGATGATGCTCAGCATCGTCATCCTCGTCATTGAACCGATGGGGCAGCATAGAATCTCTGCGTGCAGACGTCAAAGTGGCTAGGGGTACGTCATTCGACCGATAATCTCCGCTAAATAAACGATTGAGCATCATAACCGACTGGGACGACCAGGTGGATTGTACGCTGGGTGTTGTTGAGTTGACCTACAGGTTGAAAAGCTAAAGCTATGTCCAAATATTAAACATAAAATTACACACGGAGGATTCTGTTCCCTGCCGATGGGGCCCTTTACTTTGAATAATGGCTTTCCGCAACGGAAGAACAAGATTAGAAGGAAGGTTTTCCACTGCGACGGCTTTGGGATTCGATTTTGTGTATTTGTACGGATTAAGCTTCGAGATCCATGCAAACCTCCCAGTCGTCGTTTGTGTCTTAGCGAAATGCTCTGCAACCTGTTTCTCGCGCTTCTTTTCCTCAGCGACATGGAAGTTTTCATTGATAACGGCAATGAATAGTTGGATGAGGATGACTATTTGCATGCTAGAATCAGGCCACTTAGCGAAGATAGGGTTTTACACGTACAGTTTCCAAACAAGAGCCATCCGGAAAGAAATATCACCAAAATCCATGAAATCGCTGAGGGCTGCTCCGCTGCGGCTGCGCTATATAGCACATCTGTCCAATTTTCCGAAGATAAGATCTAGGGAAGTCATTAGTCAACGAGTGCAATCGCAGTCAAAAGAAAAGTGGGATGACAAACTTGATACATTGCCAAAAAAGCGACCCAAATCTGGCTAAAATTCATGTTGCCTGTATAGTTGGAGAAGCTTGTAGTAGTCATGTCCCCTCTGAGTAATTGGACAGCAGCGAGCGCGGCAAGGCCGTTAGTAATTAAGAGAAAAAGCGTCATATTAAGTAAACCAGAGGAATTTCCGAAAACTGCGAGGATTAGAGGACGCATGCGAGGCACCTCAAGAATGACGCGATACCACCGTACAAGCTGGAATACTGTGAGCCAGGCGTATGCTGGTGACGTGTGGATGGCGGGAATTTGTATGATCGAACTTCCAACAGCGAGTACAAGGTCTATCCAGTTGACAGTTTCTCGCCCAAATGCACGCCAGTCCGGAAGGTATCCAGCGAAGCGCCATATCATCTCCACGTCGAACGCAATGGTTATGCCAAGTTCAGCGCGATCTATAAAAAGCTCAGCAAATGAGGTCCTGTACTCTCGAACAAAATCTAAAAAAAACAGACCCAAAAGACGAAGGAAGTCAGGATCTGCGTTTGCGGTCTTGGATGCGGCAAGTCCCAAGCTCACGACAGCGAGACAGGGCCAAACCAGACGAGTGATCCGGTATGCATCCCTCAACCAATTCATCTTACTAAGATGATCAATCTCTACAACTGCCCACCCGTCTTGTTCATCCTCGATGGCCTTGTTACTCCTGATAACGAGTATTAGATCAAGACGAAATGATAATAAAGATAGCGAACGGAATGGCTCCAAAGGCACTTTTCCTAGTCTGAGAGCGGATAGCTTGAAAAGTGTTTGTGATCACCGCAACAAACAGATTAATAAGCCAGAAGTAGAATACAAGGATACAGACGATGAAAAAGAAGCACGACACAAAAAATTCCGCGTCGATCATGTTATACATGGTGGGGGACCACTAGAATAAGACATGTAAGGCAAATTTACGACAATCATGAAACCTACGGCTTACCGTATTTGCGGATGCTATAACAATTATCTGGAGTGCAGCCTGAAAAACATTATCGTAGCTCTCCAGATTACCCCGAGGATTGGTCGATTCTTCCTGGCATATCTGTCCAAGTGGACATATGAAACCCTTGGGGTGTAAACTAATGTTGCCATTGCTGTCGTTGTAACCAACAGTATTGAGGGTGCCAGGATCCACATAACCACCACATAGCTGACCAAGTGGAATCGGAGAACTGCCGTCAGAGGGGTCTGGAAAGATATTAGAATGAGGTAGAGTATCATAAGCTCATGTACACAAGGACGTACTGAGCACGCATTGTCGGCGGAAGCTTCCTCTGAATGACTGGACGCCAATCACTCTGCGATGAAAGCTTTATAATTCAACTGACCACAACACGCGAGCCTACTTACGAAAATAGAATCATAGCGAATAATACAAAATAAGCGACCTGGGCAAGCAGCGGTTGGGCTACCTTTAAGCTTTGTATGATCGTCTACTCAAGTACCATCAGCATTGTGGCGATTTACCATGACTAACACCAACCGTTGTTCCGTTTGTAACTGCTAAGAGTCTTGCGCATCTGAGGACGCTTAATGCTTTAAAAATGCCAATATGTCTGATAAGCGTTACAGTAGGCGGCGAAGTCGACTGATCCACAGTGACCACCCGGTCTATACCCTTGATGGACAGTGTAAACGCGATCCAGAACCCTACAATAGCAACGAAATCGATGCGAGACCAGGAATGTCGAAGGTATGGAACACCTCGTTTAGAAAGAGAACGCTGCTTTTGGATGGCGGCTCCGAAAGGCCTGTGCGAAAAGACGAGGGAAGGCTGGTTCACATGTCCCACATTAGGTTTTTCGCCGGGAGTAGTCGGAGTACTGTTCACGGGGACTTGCTCCTTGACCAGAGCAAAGGGCTTGACGATGCCTTTAACCATTCCATGAAACCGAGGTCCTGATTTTGGATCAAAAATGGATCTCCAAAGAAAGCGGAACATCCCCGGGATGGAAATGGAGCTGATGGGCGTTTCAGGGTCGAGAATAACACCGTTTAGACAAATACGAGCAAACGCTTCCAAGCTGTGAAATATCGTCAACACTGTCTATGGATTATATAGAACTAGACGGCTCACGTATAAAGAATGAATAATACAAAAAGAGCGTGTCGTTCCCAATCCTGAAAATAGCCTGCTGGAGGCTGGTTCGGATCCGAAAGAAACACAGCACGCGTAGATTGGATGATGAGTATAATAGCATTGAATAAGATGAGAAGTAGGATGAAGGGTTCGGTATAGCTATTCATGTACTTAGCACCTTATAAACAGGGTATTTGAAAGCCATAACACTCACGGGTACATGAGGAATTTGTACATAGCTAAACGCACAGGATTGTCGGGCCCCAAGAAACCGAGAGTGGTACCTCTAAGAGGACTTGACCGTGGGGAGACAGTGGACTCGAAAGTGGGTGGAGGTTCTACATCTTCATCAACGTCGTCAGATAGTCGGGCATGTCGATCGTCCACGCCAGCTGACCCAAGATTCACGACACGAACGCTAATCCTCCGCAGGTTACGCGACACCCTCTGAAGTGTTGTTCGATCACGCGTAGAGGAGCTAAACACATGCTTGCGAGCAGGCCCGCTGCCCGTAAGGTGGGTCTCGTCATCCTCCGTGCCGAATGAGTCTTGAACACCAAGCGATGCCTGGCTTGGAAACTCGTACGTGAAAGGACGAGTACCGTCATCCTCCCTGAAGATATCATCCATGGAGCTTGTTATAGATCTTGATGGTAAATCGATGTTAGAATTCTTGTTCCAACTTGCCCTACGCGAAAGCGTCTGACGCGAGGTTACGGGTCCAGTGCCCGACGCAGTCGAGCTGCCTGATGAGTTGGAGACCCTAGGACTTCTGGATGGCGAATACGCCATACATTCAAAGATTCTAATTTGGTGAAAGAACAAGCTTAATAAGAGTTGTTGCCTATCGACAGCGGTTATGGTAACTTCAGACTTGCAGGGGCGCCTATCAGCGACACACATCCATTACTGTAATCCCCGTACAAAGCTATACAGGCTGCTGTGCTACTCCGCAGTACCACTGGTATTGTACTGAAATAGTTGTCTTGAATGCATATTGTATTGGTCCCGAGTTAGCGCTCCCAATGAAAAATCTACTACCATTCTATGAAATTTCGATCGCGGCTCGGCCATTCCACAATCAGTTTGCGTGCATCGAATTTTATACGCGCTTCGCTTTTCCAGCCTTCATCGGCACTTGGTTTCTTTATATTATAGAGTATGTGGTTGAGGAAGTTGCTAGGTCACACACTGTTTTCAAACCCTAACCATGATCTGACACAATGGCAAAGTCTGATAAATCACATGCTACTTTTAGAAGACTGTATGGAGTCTGACTCTGAAAGGCAAATTCCCACAATAACATATTCTTAACTGGGCCAAAAGGCCACTATGCCAGGTTATCTGACACTACTGTAGGGACTATTTAAACAGTAACTTGTTGTATGTATTCCCCAACAATTGCAATGGTGTGTGACAGACTCCTGCTTGCACATACAGTGACTCACAAAACTGAGTCAATGTTTGGTGCTTTTGGACTATTCATTGAATAGCTTTAAATGTAAAACATATATGAAAAAAGTGTTAGTGTGTCAAAGAAAGAATCTGATCAGGGCTATGCAACTATTAGAAAATTATGTAATTCCAATCAGGGGTGATGAAGATATGGGCAATTCAAATCAAGGGCCCATTGACTCAGTTTTGTGAGAGGGTATCAGAGAAATAGTAAGTTGCAATTCTAGTACTTGGTATTGCCCCCCTTAGCCTTAATTACTGCCCCAAGTCTTCTAGGCATACTCTCTATCAAATTCTGACACACCTCTGGTGGTATATTATTCCATACCTCCTCTACTCTCTCCCAAATTTTCCAAACTCCCTTGGATGGTGTTGGATACTCCTTAAGCTTGTTTTTTACATCATCCCAGAGGTGCTCAATAGGATTCAGGTCTGGAGCCTGTGCAGGCCAGTCAAGGAGAGTGATATTGTTGTTTTCCATCCAGTTCTTAGCCTTCTTTGACTTGTGCTTTGGATCATTGTCCTGTTGAAAAATTACCTGTTCCTCAGGAATTCCACTTTCCTCCAGGCTGGGCACCAGGTGGTCCTCCAAAATGGACACAAACTGATCAGCATCCATCTTCCCCTCAATCTCTGCAAGCTGGCCAACACCATTCCATCCCATACACCCCCATACTATAATGTTTCCCCCTCCAAACTTGACTGTCCCCTGCACTTCTCTCTCAATCAACCCCTCCCCCTTCTGTTTCCAGACCCACTGCCTCCCATCTGACCCAAACCTGTTGATTTTGGTCTCATCTGACCAAATAACCCTCTTCCAGTCCTCTACAGTCCACTCTCTATACTTCAAAGCAAAGGCCAACCTCAGCTGTCTATGCCTTGCACTGAGGAAGGGCTTTTTCTTCTTCACCACAGGCTTGAATGAATGTTTCCTGAGAACTCTTCTGACTGTTTCTGAGGAGACTGGGTGGGGGATAATTGTATTGATGTGTTTGGTGACCTGAGTAGCATTGGCAGCTCTCCTAGTAGCAACTTGTGATAAAATAGCATGTTGATCTCTTGAGGAAAGCTTGGGGGGTCGACCTCCAGAGGAGCAGGGCTAGTTGGGATGGAGAGTTCTGAGAGTCTTGGATACTGTGGACTGGCTGAGCACAAGTCCTGAGGGAATAGTGGAAGTGGAATGACCATGAGAGGCCAAGGAGAGGATGTTTTCTTTTTGAGCAGAGGAAGTGGGGTGCCCTGGAGTGTAGTGAAGTTCTGGACATGTTGGAGGGGATTAAATATCTTAATTTGAGTTCTCATGAAGGATAAGGTTACCATAGTAACCATCTATCAAGGGTTGCATGTTATATAATAGATGGAGCATCAGATGCTGATTGTTCTGATACCATCTCACAAAACTGAGTCAATGGGCTCTTGATTTGAATTGCCCATATCTTCATCATCCCTGATTGGAATTACACAATCTTTTAATGTTGCATAGCCCTGATCAGATTCTTTCTTTGATGCACCAACACTTTTTTTATATATGTTTTATATTCAAAGCTATTCAATGCACCAAACATTGACTCAGTTTTGTAATTCACTGTAATACATGTTGATCGTGAGCTCACACCATGAGGTATCACATGACCTGTTAGGATTACCAAGTCAGATTGTAGTTAAAATTACCTTCACTGAATTATAACAAGTTTATAAGTGCAAATCACTTTGTTCAAGGGGAAATTTGACATAACTTGACCACACCTCATTATCACATCACATCACGTCATTCTCTGTGTCACACTGTGTCACACCATTACATCCATGTCACATTGCATCACATTGAGTGTTATTCCAGTGCTATGCTTCTGCCACATCATGCTACATCACACTTCTATTCACATCATGTCACTGTTACCACTGATCACACTTGTCTGCACACTCTGCACCAAAATTCATCACACATATTACCTGCATCATTCACAAAATTCCTATCTGATGCAAACATAATTATCTCCTTAAGAACCAGGAGTTTACTATGTTTGAGGAGGTGTGTTATTATAAATAGGAATTTAGCTATTTTTAGATAAAAGAACAATAGCTGCTTTAGAACTACTTGCCCTCAACTAGATAAATTAATATAAATAGCTCAGTTTTATATTTGAATAAACTAGTTGTTTTTAGCCCAGTTGCTCTATAGTGACTTTGGATATCTTGTTCTCATTGTCTTGTTGTCTTGTTCTCATTCTCATTTTGTTATTATTTATTCAATGAGATGCTTATGTAATCACAGTGTTGCATCAGGGGATTGGCTCAAAGAAAAGAAAAGAAATACAAAAATATCAACAACTCTTCTTGGATGCAGTAAATTTCTGTCTGTTTATTTTTAGATCAAATGGAGTGAACAGCTACAAACCTGAATGGAGGTAAATGACTGCATATGTATACATATGCATCTGCACACATTTGCATTCAAAAGACTATCAATCAATGAACATATGGACTTAAAATGATAGCAAAGATACAATAGGAAACAAACAATCAATTCCTATCTATGTATATGGGGAGAAAGATTAAGCGCAAGATATAATTAGATAAAAAATGTTTGGGGATGGTCGGGGCTTCAGGCCCAAGGGTCCAAAGGTTCAGGGATCGGTCTTGGGATGAGCTCTGACAATAACCTGGAGAAGAGTGTTGACTCATTGGACAAGGACATCCACTGCGACAGTGCTATGCCACAAGTGACCAGGAATGTTTTATTTGCTGACCTTGTGAAGGCATTAAGGAAGGGCTCTGGTGTGCTGACTGTCATGATCATGATTTGTGTCCTACTCCACCTTCTGAACCATCCAAACAACCCTCTTCTGAATCAATTCTTTGGAATCCAAACCATTGACAATTTCATCACACATGAACCATTCAACATTCCGTCACCCTTAACACCCTGACTCGTCCTAACAACATCACAAGGACCCAACCAATAGATCAGGTCCTGTTATTAGCCTTTCCTCAGAAAAGAAGCATCTACACTATCCCCATCTATTTCTAGGAACTCAATATCAGGGTTGATTCTATGCTTCTAAAAGCTTATGGTGACAAGACATACGATTCAATATGTTGACGCGTTCATCTCTGACACTCAGGGTTGTTGTTTGAGGAAGTGAAACAAGGGTTCGTCTATCCGAAACGACATACGATTTGGAAACAGGTTTCAGGATTTATTTCTAGTTTGTTAAATCTTTTTCTTATTCACAATTTTCCTCCAACCCTTGTTCTCTATTTTCTATGGTCGTTAATTAGCATACATGTACCTTAGCTACTTTCCGATCCCCATGGACTCCTTCCCATTCACTCTTGCCTCCGAACCATCTAGTATATAAGTAGCACATTCGCATGTATGTTCCCCAGTTCAATTATTGCACATCTACTTGATTGATCTACTCTAACTTGACAACTCGTCATGAACTATCCTGAACAACAACTTCACTTTGAAGTAAGTACTATGAAACTTATCAATTTGGATTTAAATACACTTTGAAAGAATGTAAAACCATTGGCTGTGATCAACATGAACTGAAAGGTTCATTCGATCCTGTCAGAACCCACGCTGCCAAACTGAACCCCTGGCCCTTTGGGCCCAAACCCCCGCTTACCTCAAACATGTTTCATACCCATCCCATCTGTTTGATCTCCTTTTGCATAGCTTACGACCCTGACCTCGGTCATCTGGTCTCTGATCCCTGAACCCCTCCGTATATAAGCTACTCGTTCATGTAGATGAAAATCAGTTCTGATATCGACTAAGATACCCAAATACATTCTGCTTTAATTCTTATGCTCCTTCGCTCCCCTCACTAAGGTCACGCCTGAACTTCGGGTGACCTCAGGCCTTGTCCGAAATATGGGACAGGACTCTGAGCTGGCGCAGCACATAAACTGAAGCCAAGTCCCACTCGACCTGTTCACCAAGCCTCGGCCCCCCTCGGCCCCCCAACCCCGAACCTCGGTCAACTCTACTTCAAGTCCCAAACCTAACTCTGCCTCCGCTACGACTCAGTTCTTAACAGATCCATGAGATAGAATCCTTTCAGAATATCTATCTCTTCGGAACTATGCACCTCTTCACAAACGTTCCGGAAGCCATTCACTTTTACTGTAGGATTCCTATTCGCTTTCAAATACCATTCTATTAGTATTGAAACATTTTCGAACATTACTACTAACACTATATTCACTTCTAACATTCATCTTTGATAATTGAATTCTGACACTGACACCTCTTTGTTTATTTACATAGTTAAATATACTCATTTGATCTCATAGACATATAATTTGAGATGGTCAGGTGACCCTACCAAGTTCTAGTTCTGGATGAATTTAGCAAGACTGACTCTATCAAGCATGTCAATGCACCTAGTGCCTGGTGGTATGGCTACACTAGCAAGTCTTCAGAGGCATTTAACACATCTCCTTATATTTACCATTTTTATCTAGCTTGCATCATGCTCATGATGGAACAGTATTATTCTGATTTACAAACTCAAGACAGATGTTGTGCTCTGTCTCAACCTGAAGCTTGACAATATCATATGATATGTCGCAATTCAAAGGTGAGTCTTCCCTTTAGGACCCATTGAGCATAAGATTTTGAACAAATCTTTTTTAGGAAGTTTGAAGAAGTAACAGTCCATGCTTGAAATGTTCTTGACTCTCAAAACTTTAATCACTGAATTTCAAAAGCACCAGATCACTGCACCAAATCACACAATGCAGAAGCCCACCATCCTTCATTAAAATACACATTTGATCAAATTGATTCACTGTCACAGACTGTTATACATGTATCAAGTACTTCTCCACCATATTTCCACAAATGGATTCTCAATGTTGTCAGGGGACAACTGGTTTTTCCCCTTTTTCCCCTTTTTCCCCTTTCCCCCTTTCCTTTTCCCTCCTTCTCCCTATTTCCTTTTATACTAGATCTATCCTATCTCTAGTATTATGTCCTTCGCCTCCCTTTTTCTCTATTTTTCCCTAGTGCTAGTTACACCTTTGTTTGCTTTTGTTTGACCACCAGTAGCTATATAGTTAGTTGCTTAGGTAAGGGAATCCTCACCCTTTTCTCTTTGGATTTCCCTTACCAGGTATGTGTCTCACTACTGTAGTTACTCTTTGATCTTTATATAACTTTAGATTTCCCTTACCAGCCTAGAGTGAGTCCCTGTGGGTAGCTTGGGGTTCGAGTCCCCTTGCAGCCCTAGGCAGGATGCTGACAGGGTAGCATCCCCTGCAGTATGCCTGCCAGCAGGCATATCCTGGGTAAGGTCAAGGTTGCCCTTACAAATGTGAGGTCTTTCTTGAAACTTCCTCCCATATCCGAACTTCTGTTGGCATGTCCACATCAGTGTGATATGGATGCCACCTTCTGGAATGCTGTTAAGAACTAGATCAGAACAGAGGCAAAGATAGGGCTAGGACTCAGGATAGAGTCAACTGAGGTTCGGGGTCAGGTTGCTGAGGAGGGCTGAGGCTCGGCGAATGAGTCGAATGGGACTTGGCTTCCAGCTTATGTGCTGCGCCAGCTCAGAGTCCTGTCCTGTATTTCGGACAAGGCCCGAGGTCACCCAAAGTTTGGGCATGACCTTTTAGCGAAGGGGACAAGGGAGCATAAGGATTAGGAGATAGAAGTATATTGGGTATCTTAGTCGATATCAGAACTGGCTTTCATGTACATGAATGAGTAGCTTATATACGAGGGGGTTCAGAGATTGGGGACCGAATAACTGAAGTCAGGGTCGTAAGCTACGAAGGGGAAGATCAAACATGAAGTATGAATAGGTGAATCATGGTGGTCGGGGATTTGGGCCCGAAGGTCTGAAGGCTCGGAGGTTGGTCTGGGAGCAGGCTGTGACAGATGCAATCCTTGATATTGACACTGAACTCTACAAGTCTAGTTGGAAAGCAAATTTAGGGAAATAATGGTCTTTTTTCAGGTTATGTACTCTGAACCCTGCACTTGCCTATTCCCTTGTATGTCCATGTGTAAAAAAATAGATTTTCCCCTTGCCAAGCTGATGTGCTGCAGAGATTCAGGGGAGAGGATCTGGCTAAAGGTTGGAATACAGGCATTACCTTTGTCTGCTTCATATTTGTGGTTTCTTTATCTCACAATATCCACAGAGCTGCTAAACTCACAGCTTATCTCACAAGAAAAGCTTACACATCTTACCAAACTTCAGTTTCAAGAGCTCACAACAGATGTCTATGATGAACTTACTCAGTGCGGCTGTCTCTATGCACCATTGTTTCTTCTGCTGGAAATCATCATGTGCTGTGTTATGGATGGCTGCCACTTGCATGCTGTTGGGTGTGTGTACTAGAGTCTTCTTGGTACATCTTGAGGGTTTTGGCAAGACCACTGTCAGGCTTTGGAGGTAGGATGAGAGGAAGTATGTGTAGATCCTGCTATCACATGATCTGGGTTGATTTAAAGTGCATCTTTAGCTCTTCCAATTGCAGAAAACAAGAGTAAGAGGGTAGACAGAGAGAAAGGGGGAGGGGGGGAGGGGGGAGATGAGTAAAATAACATATAAATAACAAAAAAAAAACTGATAAACGAGAGTATTGAATGAACCCTACATCTGCAAAAAAGACCATAGCTGTCAGGGGACAACCTATTTTTGCCAAACCCTTCATCTCTAAGGCCTTTACACATGCAAAGCACAAGTCCAAAGCATGAGAACCTCGGTCTGAAGCCTCCAAATACAAGTCCAAAACCTTGGACCACCCAAGTCCTCAGCCAACCTCGGGGTATGGCCTGAACATCTGATCCGAACACTCAGTCCAACATCCGGTCTTCGTCAGGGATGAAACACCTTATGGGGATAGAAGTCAGGCAGGGTTGACAGCGTGTAGGAGTGCCCCTGGTTGGGTGTTAGGTAGTCGTATATAGTTTTTTCACTAGTAGTGGGGATCCCTAGACTTTTCTCTTTGGATTTCCCCTCTACTAGGTGAGAGTTCCTTTACTGTACTTTCTTGCATATATATATCTCTTTGTATTTCCCCTCTACTAGCTACCTGCAGACACTAGGAGGGTTGCCCTTACAGTAGAAAAGTCTCCAGAGAAGGACTGGTGGTCAGAGTGCAATTACCAAAATAGGTAACTACGGAATTGAGGATAGCAACTCAGAGGATGCAACCTCTCCCATACGCATTGCACCTCATTACCCCTCCTCTATCATCAGAACACCCAACTCCAAATGCCGAATGGACCCTCCCTCCCTACTTGAGATGGATATACCAGAAGACCGATGCCATTCAACTAGCATTAGAATTGATCCTGGCAAAGTTAGAAATTGACCTGCGAGATGTAGCAACAAGTCCTGAACCCAACCCGAGGCCAAAAATGGACTCATGGGATAGACCCGAAGAACCGAACTCCAGTACCATAGGAAGACAGCTGAGACCGGCCCTTCCTTCAGACTTTGATGGAGACCGAAGCAATGGCCACACATTCCTCAACTCCTGCAGGCTCTACTTTCAGATCTGCAAGGGAGACTTTCCAAATGACCAAGTCTGGATCCACTGGGCCCTTTCCTTTTTCAAAACCGGCCAAGCCACTTGGTTTTCAAATGAAGTGATGCGAACCAAACACAGGACTCAAAGGGCAAAGTACTCAGATTGGAACAAGACTTTGAGGAAAACTTCTGCCCAAGGAATGAACAAGTCTCAGCACTTACAAAGCCAGAAGGCACCAGCTGGTACCAAGGGAAGGACTCGGTCAAAGACTACATAGACTGGTTCTCGGAATTGATTGAAATGTGTTAAGAACTAGATCTTAGCGGAGGCAAAGTGAGGGTTGAGACTCAATATAGAGTCGACCGAGGTTTGGGGTCGGGTTGCTGAGGAGGGCCGAGGCTCGGCGAACGGGTCGAGTGGGACTTGGCTTCAGCTTATGTGCTGTGCCAGCTCAGAGTCCTGTCCTGTATTTCGGACGAGGCCCGAGGTCACCTGAAGTTTGGGCGTGACCTTAACGAAGGGGATGAAGGAGCGTAGAGATTAAGCAAGGTGTATTGGGGTATCTTAGTTGATATCAGAACTGGTTATCATGTACATGAATGAGCGAATTATATATGAGAGGGTTTGGGGATTGGTGACCGAATGACCGAGGTCAGGGTCGTAAGCTATGAGGGGAAGAGATCAAACAGGAGGTAGGAATAGATGAAACGTGATGGTCGGGGATTCGGGCCCAGAGGCCCGAGGTTTCGGTTGGGTTCTGACAGTACTCCCCCCTTAAGGCTGAACCCATGAAGCCATTAGGTAAATTGTATGTGTCGGGGACCGAGGTCACGTAAATTTTACGTGTCGGGGGCCGAGGTCACGTGACAAGGTTGGTGGTTTGGAATATAAAAGCCGCCGGTGGTAGAGCACAGGCCGTAAGCGCCCCCCTACGAATTCTAACATGTCTGCTACCCCCACCCCTGAAACGACTGCGGAGAGGCGCGCTCGCTTGCTGTGCAAAATGCAGGAGCTGGAGGTTGTGGAGAAGGAAAAGGCCCACAAGAAGGCCGAGCAGGAGGAGCGGGAGCGAGTGGAGAAGCTTGCTCAGGAGAAGGCAAAGGCGGATAGGGAGGCCCGCGAGAAGGCTGAAGCCGAAGCAAAGAAGAAGGCTGAAGCCGAGGCGAGGAAAAAGGCCGAGGCAAAAACAAAGGCGAAGGTGGCGCCCGAAAGATCGGCCCAAAGCGCGGCCGAGGATGGAGAGTCTGGGGTGACTGAGCACGCGGCGAGCAGGAGTGGAGTGAGTAGGGTGCGTTCGGTACCAGTAAGTGACTCCAGCAAAATTTTTTATTAATTTAGTATTAATGGTAAGTAGAAGTCTAGCATCCCCTGCCTCCCCTGCGGGCATCGGGGGGAACGATGCAAGCTCGGGGTCTCTGGTGCCTCGTGCATCTGGTGTCGCGAGCGGAAGGTGGCCTGTACTTGGCCAGGGGAGGTTGGGAAGGAGAAGACGCCAAGGTCCGAGAGCTCGGAAGCTGAAAGCACGGACGCGGCCCAACCGTCGAAGAGGGCAAAGTCGGCTGCAGCGACGGGCTCCCAGTCGCGTTGGGTGACCAAGACCACGTTCTCGCGGGTGACTGATGCTTGGGAGGAGTCCAACCGGTTGCGGAAGCAGGAAGTATCTGCCCTGCGGTTGATAGCCGAGGGCTTGGGCGGCCGAGAGACAGGCGGAGGTGGCCGAGAAACGGGCAGATATGGCCGAAGCGATGGCCATCAATCTTCGGCATATTGCCGAAGATGTGAAGAGAATTGTGGGGTTGAGGCTGGAGCCGGGCCCAGGGGTGTCGGAACTTTCGGGGGATGGGGCCGAGCTGAGGTTGATGGACATCGAGCTTTGGGTGGATCGAGGGACCGAGGGGCACATTTTGGGGGTTTGGGAGGGTTCGGAGGGGCGAGTGGAGACCGAGGTTTGGGTGGATGAAGGGAAGGACAAGGAGAGGGAGGAAGAGGAGACTCTAGAGTAGAGTCTATTGTAAAGGAAGGACAATAGTAGTAATAGAAATTTTATTTTTTGGTGTGATTTTGGTTCGGTCTCGGGTTCGGGTAGTAAGAAGGACTTAAGAGAAAAGAGGGATTAAAGAAAAGGGGGAAAGCATAAAGTTCAGGTTCGGAAGTTCGGGAGTTTGGTTGTATATGGTTATTGTTATGATAAAGGAATAAAGGATTGTTGTTTATTATATTTTTTTGATTATGTCTAAGGGAGAGAAAGAAAAAAATGAGGGTTTGGTTACGGGTTCCAAGGCCCAGGTTTGGCGGGGTAGGCGGAGTGGAACTCGGTCACGATTTCAGATGCATGTCCAAGTTTGGTCATGAGGATCCACGATGTTTCTTCGTCGGTACCTTTGTAACCGGCCCATCGGACCAGGTAGAGGAGGTTGCAGGGCCTTCGACGCTTGTCCAGTTTGGAGTCGAGGATCTCAGATACTTCATATTCGGGTTCGCTGTCGATTTCGATGGGCGGTGGCGGAGGTTCGGTTTGGTTGGGAAAAGTGTTTGGGACTGAGGGTTCGAGCATTGAAACGTGGAAGACGGGGTGAACTGCGCGCATGCTGTCCTGGAGCCGTAGGGTATACGAGTGTGAGCCAGGTCGGCTGAGGACTTTGAAGGGGCTGAGGTACTTTTTGGCTAGTTTCTTCGAGGGTCGGGTGGTGCGGAAGAATTGCGCTTTGACAAAGGCGTGAGAGCCGATCGGGAGCTCGGGAGCCGGGTGTCTTTGGGCGTCGGCTGAGACCTGGTAGTGGGATTGAGCTAGTTTGATTTGCTCCCTTAGTACTTGGTGTAGCTGGTCTAGGTCAATCGCGAAGTCTTGGGCCCGAGAGGAGGTGAGGTCTCGGTCGGGGTGGACTGAGATATTCGGGTGGTATCCTTTGTTCGCAAAGAATGGTAATACGCCAGTCGTGGCGCTCGGGGCATTGTTGTAGGTGAATTCAGCGAGTGGAAGTAGGTCTTCCCAATTGTTCTGTTGGTAGTTACTATACACTTGGAGATATTGTTCCAACGTCTGGTTAGTACATTCGGTCTGGCCGTCTCCCTCGGGGTGATAACCCAAGGTGAAGTGAAGCGTCATGTCTAAGGCTTTACCCAATGATTTAAAGAAGTGGGAGACGAACTCCGAACCTCTGTCCGAAGTTACATGTGAGGGTACGCCGTGTTTTGAGAAGACATGTAGGACAAAGAGCTTCACGAGGTCGGCCAAGGTGACCATGTCGTGCGTTGGAATAAATATCGCTTGTTTTGTTAGTCGGTCGACAACTACCAGTATTGCGGTGTAGCCGGTGGACCGAGGCAGCTGTTCGATGAAGTCCATGGATATCGAGTTCCAGGGCTGTTCGGGGATCGGGAGCTGTTTGAGGAAGCTGTAAGGCTTGTGACATTGGGATTTGGAGCGTAAGCACGTGGTGCAGGACTTGCAGAACTCGTTGACCAAGGTTCGGAGCCCAGGCCACGTGTATTCGTGCCTGATTGAGGATAGAGTCTTGTTCTGACTGAAGTGTCCCACGAGTATGTGGTCGTGTTTGTATTGTCGTACTCAGAGCCGAAGGTCGTTGGCCTCGGGAACATAAATTCGGTCATCGTGTTTCAAGAATCCATCTTCGGATCGCGTCCATCTCAGGTTGGAGGTGTCATCGAGGTGTTTTAGAGCCTCGGGGTCTGCGGGCAAGTGAGCTTTAATATCAGCATGAAGTTTTTCGAAGTCTATGATGAGGCTTGCACGAAGCGAGGGCAGGATCAAGGACGTAGCTCAGAGTGACTCAGTGATTTGTTGAGTCGTGAAGATTGGCCGGAGGTTCTGTGGGTTGATTGTCGCGTAGTCATTACCCCCCTCTTTAAGGTAGACGTCCCATCATCTAGTTAAGGCATGGGGTTTTGCACCGAGCTTGCCCGGCCGAAATCGAATAACAAGGTTGAACTGCGACAGATATTCGGACCATCAGGCCTGTCTTCGGGTGAGCAGTTTGGTAGTCGAGAAGTATTCCAGGTTTTTGTGGTCGGTGACAACATCTATCGGGGCCAAGGGTCCTTCTAGGTAGTGTCGCCAACGTTTGAAAGCCTTGAAAATTGCTAATAGCTCTTTGTCGTGAACGTCGTAGTTGAGTTTGGCACCCAAAAATGTCCGAGAGTGGAAAGCAATCGGGTGGATCTCGCCGTCTGGGGTGTAGGTTGACAGGATGGCGGCGAGGGCGTAGTCCGAGGCATCAGTTTCAACGACCAATTGCTGGTCGGGATCCCAATGCGTAAGGATCGGAGCCGAGGTGAAGGCTTTCTTCAGGGTTTTGAACGCAGTTCGGCATTCGTCCAAGAAGTGCCAGGTTGTACCCTTTCGGGTGAGTCAGGTGAGCGGTACTGTAATCTCTGAATAGTTAAGAATGAAACATCTGTAGAAATTGGCAAAACCGAGGAAGGATTGAATGTCTTTGACCTTCCGAGGCTTGGGCCAGTCTCGGATCACCTGAATTTTGTCTTTGGCCATTGTGAGGCCTTTGGACGTCAGTATGTATCCAGGAAATTCTACCGTGTCTTTATGCCATTCGCATTTCTTAGCTTTCACATAGAGACTATTTTTTTGGAGCCATTGAAGCACTTCACGTATGTGCTTTTTGTGCTCGGTGAGCGTGTCAGAGTAAATGAGGATGTCATCGAGGTAAACTACCACACATTTATCCAACAAATCTCCCAGGATGTCATTCATGAAACGTTGGAAAGCCGCGGGTGAGTTAGTAAGCTCGAAGGGCATTACTAGCCACTCAAAGGACCCATATCGGGTCTTGAACGCGGTCTTCCATTCGTCTCCTTCGGCAATTCGGACGAGGTGGTACGCGTGTTGAAGGTCGATTTTGGTGTAATACCGAGACTTCTTTGGTGCGTCCAACAGGTCCGAGACGAGTGGTAACGGATATCGATCTTTTTTAGTTACCTTATTCAACCCTCGGAAGTCCATGCATAGTCGGAGTGAGCCATCTTTCTTTCGAACGAAGAGGATTGGTGCTCCGTGCGAGGACTGAGAGGGCCGAATGAAACCGATATTTAAATGTTCGTCGATGAAGGATCGGAGGGTTTCAAGTTTGGACCGAGAGAGCGAGTAGATTGGGGGTTGAGGCAGTTTGGCACCATCCTCGAGAGTGATCTTGAGGTCGTATGGTCTGTGGGGCGCCAGAGTGTCCGCCCTAGACTTGGAGAATACATCCCTGAAGTCACGATAGTCTTCAGGTACACCTTCCATGTCTGCGGGGGTCGGAGATAGGTCGGCTGAGCGTGCTGAGAGCTCAGTCGGAGCCAGATTGAGGCGAAAGGTCTCGGATCCTTCTAACTTACAGGCGCGTGCGAATGCGGCTGCATTGATTAGGGTGATGCGAGGAGCCTTAAGCTTCGGGACGGATTCGGAGGGTGACTTCGGTTCGGCTGTAGCAGCGCGAACTTCGGTCGTCGGAGGTTCGGCCAGATTGTCCGGTCGGGGTGCTCGGAAGGTAATACTGCCCAATACCCAATCAATCAACAGATTGTAGCAGGTGAGCCAGTTGTGCCCGAGCACGGCTGAACAGGACAAGTCTAGCAAAGTGACATAAAATTCTATGGGGAAAGTGTGGTCAGAGGAGAAGCGAATAGGTAGTTCTACTGCTTCGGTAATTATGGAGTTTGTACTTCGAGAATAGTTTCGGAGGACAAATTAACTACAAGAGACGTAGGGCTAAAAAGAGCAGAAGCATTAAGTCTAACCTCTAAGTCAGCACGTTCAGGGTCAACGCAACCCTCGGGACGTGCAGAGGCTGTAGGGTTGCAGATTAGTTTTTTGCCTCGGGGGCCGTAGCCGTAGGTTTGGCCTTGGCCTCTGAGGGCTGGTTGGCTGCCTGCGCCGCTCGGGCCTTGGCTGCGGCTCTCGGACACACACTAGCTTTGTGGTCTGTGCTGCCGCAGACCAGACACAGGTTAAGGTCGAAGCGGCGTTGGCATTCTTGGGGGGTGAGCTTGCCGTCGGGCCCGAGCTTACCCGAGAGGTTGGGTCCCTTCGACTGAGGCGTGGAAGGTTTCACAGCCTCTTTGCCTTTGGTCGAGGTACCTTGCTGTACCTTTGGGGTTGTGTTCGGGGCTGGGGCAGCCAATTTCCGGTCCTAGGTTTGGACCTTGACGATGACTGGGTTGTTTTGCAAGCGAGCTCGCCTCAATGTTCCCAGTAGCACTGGTCGATCTGTTGGACCAGATCTCGGAGCTTATCCAGGGTGTGGGGTTTGTCGAAATGAATCATCTCGTCTTTGATTCGCTTCGGGAGGGCAAGATAGGCCTTCCGAAGCAGCGCTTGGTCGTTGTAGTTGACGAGCAAAGCGAGGCGATAGAATTCAATGAAAAACTTGGTGGCCTTGTGACTGTCCTTCATCACGAGGTTCTCGAGGTCTACTTCGGTGTCCACAACTGCGTCGTACGGGCCGAAGTTGATCATGAGCTCCTCGGTGAAGCTATCATAGTTGTTGAACCACTCGGGTTCAAACAAAGAGTCATCAGTAAGGTACGGCTCGAAATAATCAAGAGCCATGCCTTTGAGGAAGGACAGGGCATAGTTGACCTTGGCAGACTCTTCCGAGAATGCTTTCGGTTGGGCACGGAAATTCAGTTTGCACTGAAGGAGGAAGCCTCGTAGCTTCTTCGGGTCTGAGCCGTCAAATGTATCGGGTTCCTGAATTTTCACTTTCGAGGATTCGGTTTTTTGGGGACCCATGAGGTCCGCAATCTTGGAGAGAGCCTTGGCGAGGGATTCTCCAACATTGGCATCGTTGTCCAACGGTGGGTCAGGGTCAGAGTCGGGGTCAGGGTTCGGGTCGGGGTTCAGATCATCGTCGGGAGGTTCACGATATGGTTCGGGGTCATCGGGGACCTCCTTGATGTGTCCCTCAGGAACCAAGTGATCGTGAAGGGGCATGTTTTGGTGTCGAAACAACGGAGTTGGGGTCGGGGAGTTCCTTGCTCTTCAAGCTAGGATGGAGGGTGTTGCTCTACTGATTTGGTTTCGAGCAGCGGATTGGGTGGTTGGGGTCATAAGGACTGTCTGAGCTTCGAGAGTTCTGATATACTGTTAAGAACTAGATCTTAGCGGAGGCAAAGTGAGGGTTGAGACTCAATATAGAGTCGACCGAGATTCGGGGTTGGGTTGCCGAGGAGGGCCGAGGCTCGGCGAATGGGTCAAGTGGGACTTGGCTTCAGCTTATGTGCTGCGCTGATGTGTTCGCCTTGGGTTTGATACCTAAAGCCTGCACGCAACGGTCCTTTCCTCAGACGGTA
>QMFG01009403.1:0-10926 GCA_003314545.1 Ramaria sp. MG151 | reverse complement strand
TTATACTGCCTTAGATTCTGGAGAAATATACAAGCGTACTTATAGTCTGAGCTAGCTAATAATTGTCTTTTGTGTTTCTAAGAAAAATACTGGGGTGATGGAGCGATTCTGGGGTTGCAGTCTACATGAGGGGAGGAATGCACAAAATATGTACTAACACATGTTTAAAATGCCTGAAACTGATCGTGAGGTGGTAGGACTTGTAGATCATGTGTTTCACTACTATATTGAGTCAAAGAACAAGGAAAAATAATGACAGAAAATCTTGAAACTCCATTTCGAAGCTTTGGGCGCTTGATTAAATGAAATCGAAGCGATCGGCTTCGCTCGTGGATCGGCGACGATAGGGGTGATCCGGAATGGAAATAGAAGTGTCGTAGGGGTTATTGGAAGTGTTTCAAAGCCACGTGGGGCTCGATCGATGGCTATTGAAGCCCGTTCGTGTCCGAAGCGCATATATGCGCACGTTCGTCCCTGCATGGGCTGGGCATCGTTGGCCGAATGATTCTAAAGATGTAAACAGATAATTTCCTAAGGCTCAAAGCCTTGGATTGACATTAGTACTTGTTTTTATTGGGTTTTATTGATTTTATTCTAGGCGGCGCTACTGATGCATCAGTAGATTATGTAATGCATAGCCGCGCGGTGGGAGAGAAGGAAAAATAATAAAATAACATCGCTTTTACTGTAGGATTATATTTCATTTTCAAACACCATCCTCTTCATGTGGAAGCCTTTTCCAATGTTATTGCTAACAATACATTTGTCCATAACATTTATCTTTGATAATTGAATTCTGACAGCCACGTTGTCCAGCTCAGTCAGAACTTGCTCTCCTGGCTCCCCTGCATCAACCAAGATCTGCCTCTGCTTCACTCCCTCTCGCACACGGTTCTGAACAACCATGCATTGGTTTCACTATTATTACAAGTAATTAGTTCAGTTATAGGGAAATGATCACCACATGGACATACTCACCCTAGACTTGCTCCACTCCCCCATTTTTCTTTTCATTCACAAGGCATACTTCCTAGCTATGGTTTCTGTTAAAGAGGCTTGTAGTTCTTGTAAATAATTAAGGCAGTAAATCTCTACAGACTCACTCTTGTTTTCTCTCTGTTTGCTTGATCTCTCTGCTACTATCTCTTTAATTGCAAATCACCACTGGCTGTTTGCTCTCAATTGAATGAATCTATTATGCTCAAGTGTTAACTCAATTTTGTTAAGTTGCACTACTATCTCTATCAAAATTGTTCACATTGCTGTATGCAAACATTAGGCACTGACAGATTAGCCCCACATCAGTGCTGCCCCCATATCAATACTCAGTCTCACTTGGATAACAAAATAAGTGCCTTCTTGAGCACCCTCAATATACAAGCTACAAAACATCAAACAAATCAAACAAAAACAAAATGTATTTTGTTGCTAGAAGCCTTGAATTGAGATCAGTTGTGTTTTTGTGGTTATTTTCCATTTTATTCAGGCAGCTCTGCTGATCCATCAGACAGATTACATAATCTGATGTTCGCAGGGTAGACAATATTAATAACAAGATGGACTGCCAATATTATGATCGTGACACTTATATGATCCCAGACCCTGCCCACTAAGCATGTGACCAAGAAGCTTCAGGGGCTCAGCCATCAGGAGGGTACTGTCAGAACCCATGCCAAACCTGATCCCTGAGCCTTTGGACCCTCAGGCATAAAGCTCTGGTCATCTCACTCTTGTTTCACATCTATTTCCATCTCGTGTTTGATCTCCCCTTCCATAGCTTACAACCCTGACCTCGGCCATTCATCCCCCAATCCCCAAACCCCTCTGTATATGTATAAGCCACTAGTTCATGTACATCAAAGTCAGTTCTGATGATACATTCTCCTATCTTAAACCTCTATGCTCCCTTTGTTAAGGTCACACTGACAAGCTAGCCGATAAGCCACATCTATTTTCAATCCAACTCTGCCAGTGCCATTTTCTTCAACCTCGTAAATTGGTCAAGAACAGGCTCTGTGTCAGAGCCCATCCCCAACCAATCCCCGAGACTTTGGGTCTCCGGGCCCGAACCCCCGACCATCACATTTCACCTATTCATACCTCATGTTTGATCTCTTCCCTTTGTAGCTTACGACCCTGACCTCGGTCATTCGGTCCCCAATCCCCGAACCCTCTCATATATAAGTCACTCATCCATGTAATAAGAAATGGAATGGGTATTTTATTGTATTTTATTTGATTTTATTTGACTTGTTTTTGATGTTTTCTTCAATTTTACTTGAGGTGGTCTTTAAGCGCCTGAAAGGTAATCTAAGCGGTGTATGAATTCTAGCGTGGGGGATGCGCTGGGATCAACATATCAGCACTTAAAGTTCACGTACAGAGATGCGGACTTGTAGATAGGTAGATAGTGCAAACTTAACAGTTTTGAGATAGACACTGAGTTGAATAGAACACTTGAAATGATGACGAACGGCCAGTGACAATTCGTTAACAAAGCAAGGGCTGTAAAGATATCATGCAAAGAGATGGAGACTGTGTCAGAGATGTGGAGGTTATACTGCCTTTTTGATTCTGGGGAAAATTACAAGTGTACTTATAGTGAGAGCTAGCTAATAATTGTCCTTTGTGTTTCCAAGAAGAATAGTGGGGCGATGGAGTGATTCTAGGGTTGCAGTCTACATGAGGGGAAGAATGCACAAAAATGTACTAAAAACATGTTCTAAACATCTGAAACCAATCGTGGTGTGGTGGGAAATGTAGATCATGTGTTTAACTACTATATCCAGTCAAAATAACAAGAGAAAAGAGAGGAGAAAAATGTGAAACTCCATTTCAAAGCTCCGGGCGCTTGTTTAAATGAAATCAAAGCGATTGGCTTTGTCCGGGGATCAGTGATGATAGGGTGGTCAGGAATAGAAGTTGGATTGTCATATAGATGATTGGAAGTATTTCAGAGCCATGCAGGGCTCGATCAGTGGCTATTGGAGCCCGTTCGTGTCTGAAGCGCATATATGCACATGTTCGTCTCTGCATAGCCTTGGGGATGGTTTGCCGAGTGATCCTAAAGGTGTAAACAGAATGTATTCTAAGGCCCAAGGCCTTGAATTCTCATTAGTAGTGTTTTTTATGTTGTTTTTGTTGTTTTATTCTGCACAACACTACTGATGCATCAGTAGATTACGTAATGTAACCTTCATGCGGCAGGTAGATAAATAATAACACCATGTACATGACAATCAGTTCTGATATCGACTAAGACTCCTACGTTACCATCACCGATAAGCTTTTACCTTTAAGCTTTTAAAAGTTTTTAACCTTTTCAAGTATCCCACTTCTTGATAAGTCCTAATTTGGACTTGGATCTGCACCGATAACATATCTCCTTGCCACTCGATTATCATCATTCAATCCCCTATGTCACACATCAACAAATCACATCTTGATATGGCTACTCCTCAACACCCTCAATCCAAACTGGATTTCCCAGCTCTGAAGTCAAAGCATGCTCTGAGGACTTTTTCAGGACAATACGATGAAGTTGACCCTTTTCTCAAGGAATTTGAAGTGCTTGCTGTTACATACGATCTAACAAATGAAGAAAAATTCAACAAAATTATTCACTATATGAAATTGTTAAGAACTGAATCAGAACGGAAGCAGAGATAGGGTTGGGACTCAAGATAGAGTCGACCAAGGTTTGGGGTTGGGGGGCCGAGGGGGGCCGAGGCTTGGCGAACAGGTCGAATGGGACTTGGCTGCAGCTTATGTGCTGTACCAGCTCAGAGTCCTGTCCTGTATTTCGGTCACCTGAGGTTCGGTCATGACCTTAGCAAGGGGAATGAAAGAGTGTAAGGATTAAAGGTAGAATGTATTTGGGTATCTTAGTCAATATCAGAACTGACTTTCATGTACATGTACAAGTAGCTTATATATGGGAAGGCTTGGGGATGGGGGACCAAATGACCGAGGTCAGGGTCATAAGCTATGAAGGGAAAAAGATCAAATGTGGGGTATGAATAGGTAAAACATGGTGGTCGGGGATTCGGGCCCGGAGGTCTGAGGTTTCGGGAATTGGTCGGGAACAGGCTCTGATAGAAACAACTGATCCATGAAGTCATTGAAGGACTCAATGAATATTCTGACAAAAATTGGTCAAAATTCACCAACACCCTATAGCAACTCTATGATCATGTCAAGACAGAAAAGCAATTCAAGGAAAAGGACCTTGCTAAATTTGTTGCCGAGTCCAAGGAAGGAAAAATTCAATCACTCTATGACTTCCATTGATACCAAAGGAAGTTCACTTGAATTTGTGGATGGCTCCACCAGAAGGGAAAAATATCTGGGAGCAAATACAAGAAGTACTTCTGGAAAGGCATTCCTTGCAAGACTCGCAAACAGTTGGAAGACCGGATGCTTCAAGTCAATCCAGATCTCAATTGATTGACGCCATTTTCGCAGGACATTATCATTGCAGCAGCCTAGCACATCTTCAATGTTTCATGCTTCTATGATTCAGACACTGATGATGAAGGAGATCCTTCTACCTCTTTGGAAGAAGACTCCAACAGCTCAGACAGTCGCTCAGACAGTGAAGATATCAGCAGACTCAGGAAAGCAGCACTGAAGAAGGCCAAAGCTAAAACCTCCTCAAAGAAGACCAAGGTCAAAGCCAAATCCAAAGAAGAGCCAACCATGCACCCAGCATCCTCAAACCCAGCACCTGAATCCACCGATGAAGTTGAAGAACTAATCAAGCAACTTGGACACCTCAATCTTGATGATCCTTCATATCCTGCCTTATATTTTTGAATTATATCAAAAGCACCCAAAACTTCTAGCTTTCTTACAGCCCCCAAGAAACATTCAAGTGAGCCTGTACATCGCACCTCTACATCCACCCAAGGTTCCTTGACACAAGCTAGTAATGGTACCCTTGAATGTTTCTATTGCGGTGAAGAACAACATGGACTCAGGAGATGTCCTCAGACTGATGAAATGATCAAGGCTGGCATATAAGCTGAAGCCAAGTCCCATCAGACTCAACCACCAAGCCTTGGCCCCCCTGGGCACTCAACTGCTGAACCTCAGTCAACTCTAACTTGAGCCACAACCCCCACTCCTGCTTCCGTTCTGATCAGTTCTTAACAGGGTGTCACAATCATGATTTGTGTCCTACTCTGCCTTCCGAACCATCCGAACATCATTCTTCCAAATCAATTCTTCGGAACCTGAATCGTCGACAAACTCGTCACACATGAACGATTCAACATTCCGTCACCCTTAACACCCTGAATCGTCCTAGCAACATCACAAGGACCCAACCAAGGGATCAGGTTCTGTTATTAGCATTTCCTCAGAAAAGAAGCATCTACACTATCCCCATCACTATCCCCATCAATTTCTAGGAACTCAATATCAGGGTCAATTCTATGCTTCTAAAAGCTTATGGTGACAAGAGATATGATTCAATATGTTGACACGTTCATCTCAAACACTCAGGGTCGTTGTTTAAGGAAGTGAAACAAGGATTCGTCTATCCGAAACAACATACAATTCGGAAACAGGTTTCAGGACTTATTTCTAGTTCACTAAATCTTTTTCTTATTCACAATTTTCACCCAACCTTTGTTCTCTATTCTCTATGGTCATTAATTAGCATACATGTACGTTAGCTACTTTCCGATCCATAACGGACTACTCCCCATTCGCTCTTGCCTCCAAATGTCCCAGTATATAAGTAGCACATTCACATGTATGTTCTCCAGTTCAATTATTGCATGTCTACTTGATTAATCTACTTGACCTAACAATTCGTTGTGAACAATCTTGAAGAACAACTTCACTTCGAAGTAAGTCCTATAAAACCTATCAATTTGGGTTTGATTACACTTCGAAAGAATGTGACCCCATTGGCTGTGATCGGCATGAACTAAAAGGTTCATCCGATCTGCGAGATAGAACCCTTTCGGAATATCTATCTCTTTGGAACTATGCACCTCTTCGCAAACATTCCAAAAGCCGTTTGCTTTTACTGTAGGATTACTATTCACTTTCGAATACCATTCTATTCATATGGAAACATTTTCAAATCTTACTAACAATACATTCATCTATAACATTTATCTTTGATAATTGAATTCTGACACATACACCCCTGTGTCAGAATTCAATTATCAAAGATAAGAGTTGTAGATGAATGTAGGGTTAGTAGTACTTTTCGGAAATGTTTCTAATAGTAATAGAATGATATTCGAAAGTGAATAGAAATCCTATAGTAAAAGTGAATGGCTTTTGGAATGTTTGCAAAAAGGTGCATAGTTCTGAAGAGATAGATCTTCTGAAAGGATTCTATCTTGTTGATCAAATGAACTTCACAGTCCATGTCAATCACAGCCAATGATCTCACATTCTTTCGAAGTGTGTCTAAACTAATATAAATGAAGTTGGAGTACTCACTCAAATATAAAGTGGCTGTTCAAGGTAGTTCATGACGAGTTGGCAAGTTGGAGTAGAACAATCAAGTAGACATATAATAATTGAATTAGGGAATATACATGTGAATGTGCTAGCTATATACCAAATGGTTCAGAAGCAAGAGCAAATGGAAAGGAGTCTGTGAGGATCAGAAAATAGCTAAGTTACATGTATACTAATTAATGGCCATAGTAAACAAAGAACAAGGGAGGTAGGAAAATTGTGAATGAGGCAAAAGATTAACGAACCAACAATAGCTGTTGAAACATGTTTCCAGATCACATGGCTCTTCAGGTAGAGGTAACTGTCCCTAATAATAAGAAAAGGAATAGAAATATTTATTGTATTTATTTTATATTTTGTTTGTGCTTTATTTGGGTTTTGGTGAAGATTCTTCAATTCGAGCTTTAAGCACTTGTTTGATAATCTAAGCAGAGATCTATTGAAATGTGGGGGATGTGCTGATGCGGGAGCAAAGTGTCAGCATCTAAAGTTCACATACAGTGATGTGGCGTTGTAACAGAGATAAAGCTCAAACTTAACAAGTTTGAGATAATTGTTGAGTTGTATAGATCACTTGAAATGAGAGCAAACAGCCAGTGACTATTTGCTAACAGAGGAACGGTTCCAGAGATATGTTATTATTTATCTATTTTACCACACGAAGATTAAATTACATAATCTACTGATGCATCAGTAGTGCCGTGCAGAAGAAAATAACAAAAACAATATAAAAACACTACTAATGAGAATTCAAGGCCTTGGGCCTCAGAATACATTCTGTTTACACCTTTAGAATCACTCAGTGAACGATCCCCGAGGCTTTGCAAGGATGAATGTGTGCATATATACACTTTGGACACGAACGGGCTCCAATAGCCACCGATCGAGCCCTGCATGGCTCTGAAATACTTCCAATCATCCATATGACAATCCAACTTCTATTCCTGACCACCCTATCGTCACTGATCCCCGGACAAAGCCAATCGTTTTGATTTCATTTAAACAAGCACCTGGAGCTTCGAAATGGAGTTTCACATTTTTCTCCTCTCTTTTCTCTTGTTATTTAGACTGGATATAGTAGTTAAACACATGATCTACATTTCCCACCACACCACAATTGGTTTCAGATGTTTTGAATATGTTTTTAGTACATTTATGTGCATTCTTCCCCTCATGTAGACTGCAACCCTAGAATCACTCCATCGCCCCACTATTCTTCTTGGAAACACAAAGGACAATTATTAGCTAGCTCTCACTATAAGTACGCTTGTAATTCTCGTCAGAATCTAAGGCAGTATAACCTCCACATCTCTGGCACAGTCTCTATCTCATTGCTTGATATCTCTACAACCCTTGCTTTGTTAACGAATTGTCACTGGCCGTTTGTCATCATTTCAAGTGTTCTATTCAACTCAGTGGCTATCTCAAAACTGATAAGTTTGCGCTATCTACCTGTCTACAAGTCCACGTCACTGTACACGAACTTTAGGCGCTGACACTTTGTTCCCACATCAGCGCATCCCCCACGCTAGAATTCATATCCTGCTTAGATTATCTTTTAGGCACTTAAAGACCGCCTCAAGTAAACTTGTAGAAAACCTCAAAAACAAGTCAAATAAAATATATAAAAATTTCCATTATATTTCTTATTAGATTAAAAGTCTCATTACTCACCAGCAATGTCGCAGGCAATGATTACAATGCATGCTAAGCATGATATCCACAAGTTCAGGGATATCAAACCAAAACTCAGTCATCACAACTGGACATCTTGGAAATGTGAACTACTGGCCACAGCACGAGACAGAGGACTAGACGAGGTCATTGGGGTTGCAATCTACATGAGGGTTGAAATGCACATAAATGGAACTAATAGCTATCTAAAGCACCTGAAACCGATCTGTGTGTGCTATGGGAACTACAAATCATGTATGCAACAATTTTATTCAGTTGAAAAGAACAAGAAAAATGATAGGAAAACTTCTGAAACTTCATTTCAAAGCTCCAGGCGCTTTGTCAGAATTCAAATATCAGTGATAAAAGATGTGGATGAATGTTGTGTTAGTAAATGTGTTCGGAAATGTTCCTAATGATAATAGAATGGTTTTCGAAAGCGAATAGAAATCCTACAGTAAAAGCGAATGGCTTTCGAAATGTTTGCGAATAAAATGCATTGTTCCGAAGAGATAGAGGTTCTGAAAGGATTCTATCTTGTGGATTGAATGAACTTTACAGTTCATGTCGATCACAGCCAATAATTTCACATTCTTATGAAGTGTGTTTGAATTAATATAAGTAGAGTTAAAGTGCTCACTAAAATGTGGAGTTGTTGTTCAAGGTGATTTCACAATGAGTTGGCAAGTTTGGGTAGAACAATCAAGTTGACATAAATAATTGAACTAGGGAATATACATGTGAATGTGCTAGCTATATACTGAATGGTAGCTAAGGTACATGTATACTAATTAAAGGCCATAGGAAACAAAGAACAAGGGTGGTAGGAAAATTGTGAATGAAGAAAAAGATTAACGGACCAACAATAACTCTTGAAACATGTTTCCGAATCGCATGGCTCTTCGGGTAGAACTAACTGTCCCTAAATCATTTGGAGGGTGATCCTGAGGGTCTAGAACATTCATATCATAGAGTATGATGATATGGAATGTCATCGCAAGCTTCCACACAAATAGAAATAACTCAATCAATGAGTTCATTGGAAAAGATGGGGATAGTGATGGGGATAGTCAGGGTGCTTCTCTTCCCAAAAAGATTATGATTGGACCTGGTTATTGATTGTTTCACTAAACACTTCATGGAGTGATTCCTGAACTGGATTGGGTGACTGGATCAAATGTGTGCGAAGTATTGAGGCAAGGGTGATTCAGGATTCGGAAGATCCATTCGGAAAGATTGGTTCAGAAGGACAATGATACAGACAAGGTGTCCATATTGTGATCGTGACACGCTTGTCCAAATGAAATGGAAGCGTTCAGCTTCAGTCAGAGATCGGTGACGATAGGGGTGGATGAAAATAGTAAATAGATTGCCCTATTGATGTTTGGAAGCATTTTGGAGTTGCGTGGAGGCCAATCGCTGGCTGTTTGAGCCCATTCATGTCCGAATGCATATATGCATGTGTTTGTGCTTGCATGGGCTCGGGGGTGCTTCACCGGTTCATTCTAAAAATATGAATAAAAGGTTTTCTAAGGTTAAAAGCCTTGAATTGAGATCAGCAATGTTTTTATGGTTATTTTCTGTTTTTATTCAAGTGGCTCTACTGATCCATCAGATGGATTATGTAATCCAAAGTTCGCAGGATAGATAATAAATAATAACACCTAAATTCTTCTGAGGGTGATCCTGAGGGTCTAGAACATTTATATCATGGAGTCTAATGATATGAGATGTCATCGCAAGCTTTGATGGAATAGGAATGACTCAATCAATAAGTTCATTGTGAAAGATGGAGATAGTGATGGGGATAGTCAGGGTGGTTCTTTCTAAAAAAAGATCATGATTGGACCTGACCAGTGATTGTTTCACTAAACATCATAGAGTGATTGATGAACTGGATTGAGTGACTGGATTAAGTATATGCAAAGTTTCTGGATGAGGTGATCCAAGTTCCGAATGAAGACTTTCAGATAGAATATGTTTAGAGGTCTCAAATATCAATCATGACAGTATGAAGCCTAATGAAGAAAACCCCTGAATGGCGAGAGAGAATATGGGAGGATAGGTACAAATTAGTGCTGGAAACCATGTATGGGTGCAAGGACCTAGGCCCCTGGAGACAGAGACAGAGGCAAAAATCCTTGATCGAGAAGATATTGGAAGCAGTAGGGAATGTATAGGGGTTGACTGGAGAGAAATTTGCAGGGACCAAGAAGCAGATAAAAGTGGAAAAAGGCAGGCCAAGAGAAACTGTGGAACTAAACAGAGCATATGCAGTGAGTGGTCTGGCTTCTACTTAAACTCCCAGTTGAAGAAAAATATATAGGTCTACTCAAAAAGGAAAACAGAGTAACCCAGATGTCAACCAACACTGTGGTCATCTTCACATCCTTCCCATGGGAGATCCCAACAACCCAAAACTTCTGGATCACTGGCATCCCAAAATCTACAAAAAGAGAACAAATTCTTGGACAGATCTGGAACTGACCAGAAAACAGACTAGAAAAGGAAGCAGAGCTGGAAGAGGAAATTGAAAGAGAAGGAAGAAAAGCCAAAAAAAACAGTGGAAAGTCAAACTCACCTTCACATGTGTACTGGACGAGGGAGACCCAGAATGTGAAGAGAACCTGGAGTATGTTGTAGACACACTCAGGGGAGGGGAAAGACTATGGGAAGTAGAAGGAAGAGAATGGAAGGTACATACAGGAGATCACTGTGCTGGTTGCCACAGGAGGACATAGGACCATCAAATGTCCTCTAAGGCCATAT